>JARQOC010000001.1:58291265-58346733 GCA_033576535.1 Allobates femoralis
ATTCCCCCTGGCAATTTGCTGGTTGAGTGAAATCTGGACACATTGTTCCATTTGTTACAAGGCAACAAATAGAACAATGTGTCCATGATTTCACTGCAACAGCAAATTGCCAGTGAAATTCCATGCAATGTTGCGACGTGTAACGGTACACTCATACTCCTGAAGTGATGTGCTGGGACGGAACTCAGTACCATGTGAGGAGGAGCAATGTCAATCTCATATATGAGTATAGATTTTTATTTACTGTAATGTATAATAATAAGCATTGAACTTTCCACAGATAGATTGGAACAGCCACATTCATAAAGACTTGTGAGCATGTCGCCCCCAAACTTTTTATTTAAGCATGAAACAATAGTTTGCTACAGAAACTTTGAAGCAATGCAATAATAATTGCCTTGGAGTCATGCCTAAAGTCTGGAGTGCTGGCTAGTTGCCCAAGGTGATCTTCTCAATAACTGACCCTGGCTCCGTTTTTGAGCACAGGGATAAGTAATAATAAAGTATTTACACAATACCTGAGAAGGTTCATGATTCAAGTTAGAATAAAAAAGAATAAAAAAATCACTACAAATAAGTTACCAATGTAGGACCCCAAAGTATTTCATTACAGCTTTAGGTGTCTATAGAAGTTAAGAAGTTTTAGAACATATTTTCAACTGTAGTCTACTAACTACTTTTTCATAAGAAAGTCAGGTCAGGGCACACTGACTTCAGATTATGAGCTGAATCTTGAACAAATGTGTATTACTTTCCACTCGGTTCATTTTCTATGCCCCTAGCAATAATGAAAGTTTTCATTGCTGTAAAATAATTCATAGTTGTTTCTAGTATAACAGGAATCCTATTTCATGTTGTTTTATAGATGTCTATGGATTTATTATCCTGAATGTAACTGGGAATGTTTAAAGCATATAATTATTTAATACTGAATACGTTAAAGAAAATACAAACTAACTTGTGGGGAATTAAAATCCACGGGATACCAAAGGGCTTTATTTTAAAGTCGATGTCTGGAACATCTATGATCACTGCATGAATAAAGAATGACCATAGAAAAATAAGAAGAGAAATAATGAGAAGGAATTCAAGGTGGTTGTTAAAGAAAATGCACAAAATAAAATGACTGTAAGGTGGAAGAAAGTTTTGGTTTTAAAGTGCAGAAATTAACATAAAATGACCAATTGCATAAATTATGTTTTCGTGATAAATTTGTATGTACATCAGTGGTTGATACCTATTAATGGCTAACTGAAAAGATGGTAAACATAGCAAGCTTTCGGGACACTATGGCCCCTTCGTCAGGCTGATAAGGACACAAATTCTGAAGACACACACATATGTACATAGGCAGAGTGAGATAATGCAGCAAATATGACAGGTGACGTAAAGCAGAGTCAGGCTAGGGAGGGGGAGAGGAGCTGGGAAGAATACTAAGATAAGAAGAATCGATTGTAAATTTTTTCTTCTAAATATTATTGCTTTATATCCAGTGGTCTATGGAGACCTGAAGATCCCTCAGTGAGTTGTAGAGGGCAAATATATGGAAGGGAGACAGTTCATATGAGAAGTGTTAAAAGTTAATTGTCCTCTAGCTAGTGTCTGTTGCAGGATGTGATCACCCCAAATGCCTTTAATCCTGTTCTGAATGTGTGAAAGTCTTATCAATTTGTATTCCCAAATTCTTCTCTCTCTCTGAGATTTGAAGTTACTTTTTAAAATGAGCAGCCTCATATCGGATTCAGTGTTGTGGTCAGAGCTACAAAAAAGCTTTGCAACAGGTAGATCCACATGCTTTTCTTTTATTGAGTAGCGATGAGAATTCATTCTTGTAATCCGGTCTCCCCTACGTACATGCCACCTGTTGGACATTTGGTACATATAATTTAATACACCACTTGCTTGTGGAGCAACTGGGATTTTGTAGTCCTGATCTGTTCCTGGAATCTTCATCTTGTTCGTTGTCATTATAGATGGACAGGTTTTGCACCTGTTCTGGTTGCACGGAAAAGGTTCCTGTTGCTGTTGGAAAGGAGAGGGTACTTCTGACAATGATGTTTTTAAGATTCGGAGGTTATCTAAAACACAAGAGTGTGGGGATCCGGAAATATTGATTTTAGTTGGGCATCTTTTTGTAGTAGCGGTTGTAGTTTCCGTGCAGCTCCTCTTAGCACATCCAGACTTGGAATGTAGGTGCCGCCCTACTAATACAAGATCAGCAACTCTGAAAGTAAGAAATTTCTCTTACAATAGTAAACCCCACTCCATCCCATAGTAAGGTCAAGTACTAATTGACATCCTCCCTTTTTAATTACACATAGAATCCCACCAAGAACATTGATTGATAGCACTGGTAGATTATCAGCACCGTGAGAGCAGAGAATACAGCAGAATACCAGCTATCCACCACATCGTGGAGTAATTAATGAAGAGATTAATCCTGTAAAATATCTAATGGTACCTTTACACGCCGCTACAGGATGGTGGAAACAACCGGGTGCTTTACGTGCACGAGCACGCACAAACGGTTGAAAACGGTACCCGCACCAGTAAGTTACATCTATCTCTGGATACACCGCCGGGTGACACAAGTTACCTTCTGTAGCTCACCTTACCTCATTTACATGCCGCTATAACAAGGTAATATGGGCAGAACAAAGGCAGCAGGGACAACACATAGGCGTGCCACAATTGTGGATTACGAGAATTCCGTACGCTGATAGGACAAAGCAATAACATCATGATTGGGCAGCCAGCACAGGAGGCTGACTAATACATGACACTCAAGCAATTGTGTAGTGTGACTGGTCAGCTCCTTAAATATGCCGCCCTATGCAGCGTCTACCAATCGTAACGCAGGAGCTTCCACCAATGATCGCTGATGGGGCGCGGTAACCCGGAGCCTGTGTCTCGCCCCAGGTAGATAGCATGGTGTCGAAACAACCCTCCTGTTCCTTATTTACACGCCGGTACAGGCCGTAACCATCGCCTTGAAATCAACCTGTTATTGAGCTCTGCTCTGAAACAGGTGCCTCAAGTGACGGGTGGCAACAACCGTCTTTACACGCCTCGACCGCGGGTTGATTTGGCGGTGCAAGATACATTTGTCTCATCTACCCGGTTGTTTCCACCATCCTGTAGCGGCGTGTAAAGGTACCCTAAAGGTTGAAATGTATTGACTCTAGTACAACCTGGAAATTATTTAGAATAATATTTCCTCAAGGCAAATGTAAATATTGAATTTTAAATCCTAATATTCTTTTTATCACAATTTTTAACTTACCGTATATACTCGTGTATAAGCCGACCCGTGTATAAGCCGACCCCCCTACTTTTGCCCCCAAAACCTGGGAAAACCTATTGACTCGTGTATAAGCCGAGGGTGGACTCCAGCACAGGTATACAGCCCCCAGCAGTGTGGTATACAGGCCGCCCCAGTGGTAGTATATAGCAGCCCCAGTGGTAGTATATAGCAGCAGCCCCAGTGGTATATACAGCAGCAGTTCCAGTAGTTAGTATACAGCAGCCCCAGAGGTATATACAGCCCCAGTGGTAGTATACAGCATCCCCAGAGGTAGTATATAGCCCCAGTGGTAGTATACAGCATCCCCAGAGGTAGTATACAGCAGCCCCAGAGGTAGTATACAGCAGCCCCAGAGGTAGTATACAGCAGCCCCAAAGGTATATACAGCAGCCCCAGTGGTAGTATACAGCAGCTCCAGAGGTAGTATACAGCCCCAGTGGTAGTATACAGCAGCCCCAGAGGTATATACAGCCCCAGTGGTAGTATACAGCAGCCCCAGAGGTATATACAGCCCCAGTGGTAGTATACAGCAGCCCCACAGGTATATACAGCCCCAGTGGTAGTATACAGCAGCCCCAGAGGTATATACAGCCCCAGTGGTAGTATACAGCAGCCCCAGAGGTATATACAGCCCCAGTGTAGTATACAGCAGCCCCAGAGGTATATACAGCCCCAGTGTAGTATACAGCAGCCCCAGAGGTATATACAGCCCCAGTGTAGTATACAGCAGCCCCACAGGTATATACAGCCCCAGTGGTAGTATACAGCAGCCCCATAGGTATATACAGCCCCAGTGGTAGTATACAGCAGCCCCAGAGGTATATACAGCCCCAGTGGTAGTATACAGCAGCCACAGAGGTATATACAGCCCCAGTGGTAGTATACAGCAGCCCCACAGGTATATACAGCCCCAGTAGTTAGTATACAGCAGCCCCAGAGGTATATACAGCCCCAGTGGTAGTATACAGCAGCCCCAGAGGTATATACAGCCCCAGTGTAGTATACAGCAGCCCCACAGGTATATACAGCCCCAGTGGTAGTATACAGCAGCCCCAGAGGTATATACAGCCCCAGTGTAGTATACAGCAGCCCCACAGGTATATACAGCCCCAGTGGTAGTATACAGCAGCCCCAGAGGTATATACAGCCCCAGTGTAGTATCCAGCAGCCCCAGAGGTATATACAGCCCCAGTGTAGTATCCAGCAGCCCCAGAGGTATATACAGCCCCAGTGTAGTATCCAGCAGCCCCAGTGGTAGTAAACAGCCCCCCCTCCTTAATATGCGTCCCCCAGTAGTAATAAACAGCCCCCCCCTCCTTATCATGTCCCCCCCGGCTGCGGCAGCTGTGAAAATAACAAACAGTTTATACATCACCTTCCGACGCAGCTTCTCCGCTCCTCCGGTACTCTGCTCCTCCGCTCGCCGGCTTCTTCTTCCTTGTTGTGCCGGCTTGTGACCGCGCGCAGGAAATGACGTCATCTCCTGCGCCCGGTCACATGACACCGGCACAACAAGGAAGAAGAAGCCGGCGAGCGGAGGGCAGAGGACCGGAGGAGCGGAGAGCTGCGTCGGAAGGTGATGTATAAACTGTTTGTTATTTTCACAGCTGCCGCAGCCTGGGGGGGACGTGATAAGGAGGGGGGGCTGTTTATTACTACTGGGGGACGCATATTAAAGAGAGGGGGCTGTGTAGTGCAATATGCACGGCATCCCCCCGCCGCTGATGGACGGGGGGATGCCGTGCATATTCATTGCACTAATGAGGCGGCCCCACGTGACCGCCTGCGGTCACCGCGGCCCCCTCCTGCCTCCTCCAGCCCCCGGTCACAGCCCCCCCCCCACAGCATACCGTATTGACCCGTGTATAAGCCGAGGGGGGGACTTTTCAGCCCAATTTTTGGGCTGAAAAACTCGGCTTATACACGAGTATATACGGTAGTTTTTAGTATTCCCTATACGGAAACCTCCTCTATGGAGAGCAGGGTCGCTACTGCTCAGTACTCAAGAGGCCGTATTCCATTTACTTTAAATTCTTAAATGTATATAGACTTTTTTTTTTAACTTTATAATGAAATTGTCAACTTTAATTTTGTACCAATAAACATCCCGTGGAAGGGTTAATAGTATATTCCTAGTACATTTTTCTTGAAGTCACATCCGAAGAGTTAGCGCTAAGCCAACATTCTATATGAAAGATGATATCTCCAGAAGCCATAATACACACCATATTTTGAGGCCAAAAGCCACTGTATAACACCCCAAAAACACCTTACCAACAATGAAGTTTAGAGGTGGCTGCAAGGGTGGACGATTCATCAAGACAATGATCCCAACGATTGATTGCTCTCAGTGGAAGAAACAAAATAATAATCTGTAGTTCTGATACCTTTCAATGACTAAGGCCCCTTTCACATCAGCAGCTTTTGCCGATCACGGCAGATGCGGTGAAAAAAACGCATCTGCCACGATTACCGCTTAACCGCTGCACTTGCGGCACAGTAGCGGCAAGCCCCATGCAATGTCTATGGGGCTTGCGTAAGTGTGCGGCAGGTGCGGCAAGTGCGGTTTCGGCACTTGCGGCAGGTGTGGCCGCGAAAAAAAAAACGCAGTCAGCCGCATTTTTTTTGCGGCCGCACCTGCGGCAAGTGCCGATACCGCTCTTGCCGCACCTGCCGCACACTTACCGCAAGCCCCATAGACATTGCATGGGGCTTGCCGCAACTGTGCTGCAAGTGCAGCGGTTATGCGGTAATCGCGGCAGATGCGTTTTTTTTCACCGCATCTGCCGCGATCGGCAAAAAACCGCTGATGTGAAAGCACCCTAACAAAAATAAAATAAATGATCTTACAAGGCGAGCTTTCGAGACTTCTCACGTCTAAACATCAAGCATGGTATGACAAAATAGTAAAAGCACAAATATATACACAACCAGGGCAGATGCAAGTTAAAATAAATGGACATTTAAATAAATTAACAGAGCCTAGAGAGGATCCTTAATTAGCCAGGCTAAGTAGTGTGAAAGTTTTTATTGTCTTAATTTATATGTAAACCTGGTGCCCTTGCTGTCTCTGAAAAACATTCTTCAGATGTTGTAATGAGTCATAAATCCTTCTGACAGATTTAAACCTTGTCAGACACAGTCAAAAATTGTCACGAGTTTGTATTCATAGACCCTTCAATTTTTCTGTGATTTGAAATGGCCTCCTACTATGATCAGATAATTAAAGCCACAAGGATCCCTAGAAGTCAAGCACTCCAATACAGAGAAAAAGAAGAAAACCATTGTGTCCCTCTGGTGGTGACCTTCAACCCACAGCTTGAGGTACTAAGGAAAACTGGCAAGAA
Organism: Allobates femoralis; assembly: GCA_033576535.1. Classification (NCBI taxonomy): domain Eukaryota; kingdom Metazoa; phylum Chordata; class Amphibia; order Anura; family Aromobatidae; genus Allobates; species Allobates femoralis. Next base: position 58,297,917 of record JARQOC010000001.1, read on the forward strand.
AGTTCACCATATCCTACACAAGGATGACTGACTAAATAATATTCCAAGACCCTGCCTTGCTGTGCTACAGGCAGCCTCCCAATTTAAGAAATATCATGATCCGAAGTTCGATGCCCACAGATACACCAAGAGGAATTTATCCATGCGATGTGAAAAGATGCAAAACCTGATCACGCTGAAGTAAGACTGAAGGAAGATTTTTGGTGTAAAGAACATCCCGATTTGTAATCAGTTTGAGAAATAGAAATTGCCATACTGCCCTGCCACCCCAGCTCCACAAACTTTCAAAAGAGTTGAGCAAAATAGGAGTAAAATAGCCAAAAGTTGCATAATTTGACATTGTATAATTACAGTGGGTACAGAAAGTATTCAGACCCCTTTACATTTTTCACTCCTTGCTTCATTGCTGCCATTTGGTAAATTCAAAAAAGTTCATTTTCTTTCTCATTAATGTACACTCTGCACCCCATATTGACTGAAAAAAGTCAGAAATGTAGAAATTTTTACAAATTTATTAAAAAAGAAAAACTGCAATATCACATGGTTATAAGTATTCAGACCCTTTGCTCACTATTGAATAGAAGCACCTTTTGAGCTAGTACAGCCATGAGTCTTCTTGGGAATGATGCAACAAGTTTTTCACACCTGGAATTGGGGATCCTCGGCCATTCTTCCTTACAGATCCTCTCCAGGTTGGGAGGTGAACGTTGGTGGAGCCATTTCCAGGTCGCTCCAGAGATGCTCAATTGGGTTTAGGTCAGGGCTCTGGCTGGGCCAGTCAAGAACGGTCACAGAGTTGTTCTGAAGCCTCTCCTTTGTTATTTTAGCTGTGTGCTTAGGGTCATTGTCTTATTGGAAAGGGAACCTTTGGCCAAGTCTGAGGTTCAGAGCACTCTGGAAGAGGTTTTCATCCATGATATCTCTGTACTTGGCCACATTCATGCTTTTTTCAATTTCAACCAATCATCCTGTTCCTGCAGCTGACAAACACCCCCATAGCATGATGATGCCACCACCATGTTTCACTGTTGGGACTGTATTGGGCAGATGATGAGTAGTGCCTGGTCTTCTCCTCACATACAGTTTAGAATTATAACTAAAAAAGTCTATCTTCATCTCGTTATACCAGAAAATCTTATTTCTCATAGTCTGGGTGTCCTTCATGTGTTTTTTAGCAAACTCTATGCGGGCTTCCATATGACTTGCACTGAAAAGAGGCTTCTGTCCGGCCACTCTGCCATAAAGGCCTGGCTGGTGGAGGGCTGCAGTGATAGTTAACTTTGGGGAACTTTCTCCCATCTCCCTACTACATCTCTGGAGCTCAGCCACAGTGATCTTGGGGTTCTTCTTAACTTCTCTCACCAAGGCATTTCTCCCACAATTGAGAAAAAATAATCAAAAAGATAGTCATGAAAAACATCCATTGCACTTAGCAAGAGGCTGTAAGCTCCACTGAGAGGCAACTCAGGTGTCTTAACACCGGTGCCCAATCTACTACAACCAGCCAAAGAATTGGGGGCAGTTGTGTCACCTGCGACCAACCATGCTATGGGGGAGGTGATTGATGGTATTTATAGACACAAGTTTACCATAGGGCATCAGTTACACTAGCATGTGTAATGCATAGTTTCAGTATGCAGCCTATTGGTCACATCATTACTATTAGATTAGACGGGCTGCCACATCATGACATGCATCACAGAAATGACAGATGCCCACAGAGGGCCGAGCTGCACACTGGAAAAGATAAAAAACTGCAAAAAACACTAAAGATGATGATGTGAGGTGTTAGTGGATGTTTTGACCAAAATAGGTCAGTTCGTAACCCACCGTCAAGGGCCCTCACACTTACGAGTCCTAACCATATGTCTGTTTTAGCAGAAAAACACTAAAGGACAAAAATTCAGAAAAAGACTCACAAAAATAATACACATGAAAAACATCCATTGCACTTAGCAGGAGGCTGTAAACTCCACTGAGAGGCAACTCAGGTATCTTAATACCGGTACACAATCTCCTACAACAAGCCAAAGCATTGGGGGCAGTTGTGTCACCTGCGACCAGCCATGCTATGCATAGTGTCAGTATGCAGCCTATTGGTCATGCACTTACTATTAGATTAGGCGGGTTGCTCTGCACAAAGTACATGCATCACAAAAATGACAGATGCCCCCCAGAGGGCTCAGCTGCACACTGCAAAAGATAAAAAAGTGCAAAAAACACTAAAGATGATGATGTGAGGTGTTAGTAGATATTTTGGCCAAATTACGTAAGGTCGTAACCCACCGTCAAGGGCACCGCCTTCTCCCACAATTGCTCAGTTTGGCTGGACCTCCACGTCTAGGAAGACCTCTGATGGTTCCAAATGTCTTCCATTTATGGAGGCCACTGTGCTCTTACAAACCTTGAATACTGTAGAAATTATTTAGTAAACTTGGCCAGATCTGTTCCTTGCCAAAATTTTGTCTCTGATCTCCTTGGGCACTTTCTTTAACCTCATGATTTTCATTTGGTCTGACATGCACTTTGAGCTGTGAGGTCTTATATAGACAGGTGTGTGCCTTTCCAAATCAAGTGCTATCAGTTTAATTAAACACAGCTGGACACCAATGAAGTAGAACCATCTCAAGGAGAATCACAAGGAAATGAACAGCATGTGACTTAGGCTAGCTTCACACAACGGTTCTGAGCATCAGGTTCTGTCCGATTTCAACTGGACTAAACCTGATCCGGTTTTGCCTCCCATGTATCCCTCTGGTGTTGGGTTGGTCCTATTTAGCTATCAGATTTTGTTTATTCTGTGCCCGATCCAGTTTTGTCAGGTTTTTCACTGTTCCCAAAATCGGAGCCTGCAGCATTTTCTGTCTCCAGTGCAAAAATCTGCCAAAACCATGCAGAACCAGATCCGGCACAATCTGGTTCCCATATAATGGGAGCCTATGGTGCCGGATCCATGAAAAAATCAGATCGTTTCTCGGATCCGCTTTTTTTGCACAGTGCATGCTCAAAAATCCTGCAGTTCTAACTCCAGCACCATGGACAGCAGTATTTCATGCACAGGCTGTGAATTCAGCACCTTCGACAGTGGCAGAGCAGACACAGACAGACTTCAGGACCATAGACAGCAGCAGAAAATGAATTCTGCAAAAAACAGAATGAGGCCATATTTGCACACACTTTCTGCACATCCTGTCCTGTCAGGTTCTGTCCAGTGGATCCTGAAAAAAAACAGAATCCACCCTGAAAGGCAAAAACCATGGTGTGAAGCCAGCCTTAAATATGGGTGTCTGAGCAAAGGGTCTGAATACTTATGACCATGTGATATTTCCGTTTTTCTTTTTAAATACATTTGCAAAACGTTTTACATTTCTTTTTTTTATTTTTTTTTTTCAGTCAAGATGGGGTGCAGAGTGTACATAAATGAGAGAAATATTAACTTTTTTGAATTTACCAAATGGCTGTAATGAAACAAAGAGTGAAACATGTAAAAGGGTCTGAATACTTTCCGTACTCACTGTATTTTATGACTTTTCAAAAGCTTTTTACTCCAGTTTTCTACTGTAAAAACATAGACAAATCAGGGCCTATGGGTCTAGATTATCAAAAATTATAATGCTGACATCCCTGCAGAGATGCCTAACTGCTCACTGCAGTGGCTGGGCCTCTTCCCCTCTCCTAGGCCACCAACGTGCACAACTGCTTTCTCCAGCTCATGGCTCCTCTGCACACTGCACAGGATTCCCGGGTGGGCACTAAGGGCATGTGCTCCTTCACCATTCTTATTAAGCCAGCACTCTATTACCCAGAAGTGCACCTTAGCAATGGAAGAGAGGAACTAGGTATATAAGCAATCCTCCCATTAGGGGAGGTGCCTGAGCAACATGTTATATTAGTCAGTTTCTGTCTGCTGCTAATTAATTGTCAGGTCTTGTTCCTCTGTGTCCTTGTCCTGTACATACCTTCCCATACCTGTTAGTATGTGCTGTGCCCCCCATTCCTGCCTGCATCTGCCATCTTGTCCCAGATGCCCCTGCTGTCCACATAGACGGTATCAGTGTCCTTCCCTACATCACCTGACATCCCAAGAGACCGTACCTGTGTTAAAGCCTGCATCACATTCCCACATTAGAGACTGTACCTGTGTCCATCCCTGCGTCACCCTGCCTTCACCAGATATTGTACGTAAGTCCTTCCCTGCATCCCCTGTCCCTGGGGTCAACAGCCACAGTTCTTCAGTGGTCCACTGGGTCCTCTTTCCCACGCCCCATGCTTGCATCGGGGTACTTAACAAAAATGTAGCAATTTTCATAAATTTCAATGAGGCTACAATGGTACTGTAAAAATGTCAACATTTCTATATATATTTTTAATACAGATTGTGGTATAAAAAATAAACAAGGTAACACTACCAAATTTTACTTAAACAATAGGACATTTTATGACTCCAACCTCTTATTAAGGAACTATAATTTATTGATTATAAAGACATTAATGGTTAAATACAAAACCTTTTTGCTCAACCCCTTATCTAAGCATGCAACGCACCTTAAGTGCAGGAAATAAAAAAAAAAAATTTCTTATCACATGTGGAATAATGGATTAAAGCAATCTATATATATAATTGTTGCTAAACTTATTAGAAGAATAGCTAATGTTGTCTCAGCAACAAGTACATCTGGTGAACTCCCAGTGCTCTCCATTTGTTACACAAGTTGAAATACTTACAGGAAAAGTGGAAGATGTATCTCTGAAAAAATAAACTCATCCTAAAGGGTAATTATAAATCTTGAATATGAGATGTATATCTATTTAGCTTCTTAGCTAATTACTTAGCTAATTAGGTCTGGCAACGCTTCTAGCATGCTTATCATAAGACATCTTACATCTCTAGGGATTCAGCATTAATGTATCATACTTCAATTTACTGCCGCTCTCGCTTAATGTTCTTACTGGTTCATATTAATGCTTTCCAATGTCCGGTCTAGGATTCTAATGTGATTACAAATTAATATATAAAGTCTTCTTTTACAGAATATTTTTATACAAGTCAGTAGTCAACAACCAAGTAGTATACATCTCTCTTCAAACATTTACCATAAAGCATTGTAATAATTTCTTTGGTATTTCCGTAATACTTTTATGCCCTTTGGCTAGATAAGTTGTAATTAGAGATGAATGAATCTTCTAAGATTAAATTTTGGCAGATCACTTGAATTTGGCAGGGAAATTGTGTTGGACATTAAAGTAATGTGATGTGAATTTAATATTACTTATTAAAATCTGGGGTCCAGATCCCAAAACACAGTAATCCCATGTCCTGAAAAAACAAAACCTACTCCTCATTTTGCTCACCTGTCCTACCTTTGCAGCCTCTTTGCTCTGGCCTCTTACTTTTGACATTATCTTCTCACTAACATCTTCAGTAGAGATGATCGAACCTTTGAAGGTTCGGTTCAGGTTGAAGAACTTCCCTTTGTTGAGAAAACCTGTTCGGGTTCGAAGTCCGGGTGCTCCGCCCGAACCTGAACTTCAAAATGTGCGCCCATCACTAATCTTAAACCTCCTTCCCTCGGTATCAAGGCTTTCATCACCAACTAGGACTTAGACATCGCAACAAGTTGTGAAATCACAACGTCATGTTGAACATAGCGGCAGTAAAATTAATATTAATTACTTTTAAACCCTTTCCCAGCCTGGTCCTTTACAACTCACACAAAGCAAAGTGCAAAATATTTAAATTCAGGAGAATCCATATTCTTTGTAAAATATGAGGATCATTTTGAATTCTGTCATCTCCAGTCATAATTATGAATATAAGTTAGGCTACTCAGTTCATTGAAAAGGAAATCACATCTACTGAAAAAAAAGACGTGGTGGTTTTATTAGTAAGACCTTTTGTAAGTGAGGTGGAGGTGCAATCCCTGTGAATTACTAAGTGGCTTCAATATATTGAAATCTGAGAGTCCTCAGTGGTTGATACCTTTTAATGGCTAACTGAAAAGATGGTAAACTTAGCAAGCTTTCGGGATGCTGAGTTCCCTTCTTCAGGCTGGTATTGACAGTGGGGGCCCTAAATTCTCCTTTTGAGCAGGAAACCAAAGTCAGTACAACTTCTCTTTCCATTGCCGAGCATTCTCAGGGTACCGTTACACTAGGCCATATCGCCGGCGATATCACCGGCGACGCTCGGGGATGCACACGTTTTTGGCACCCTGCCAGCGTGGCCATCACAAGTTTACATGCGGCGATACCTCCGGTGACGCACCGGCAATGTTACAAGCGGCATCACCACTGGGGTGTCTACAAACCCCATCAGCGATGCTGTAACATGGAGCCTATGGCTCCCATTGCCTGTAACATCACCGAGTGCTCGCCTGGTTTCAGAGCAGTGCTGAGAAACCAGGCAACCACTCAGAGCAATATTGACCGCCAACATCGCCCCTTTACATTAGGCGACGCAGCGGCGATGTTGCCGGTGATAGGCCACGCCCCTGCATCGCCTATGTAATCGCCGGCGATATGGCCTCGCGTAACGGTACCCTCACTCTTCGGTTTTGTACTCTCCTCCTCCTTCTCACACCATTCTTTTTTATAACATACATTTTTTATTGACAATAACAAAGTTCACATGGGTTCAATCATACTGTTTGATATTTTTGTATACATTCAGAAGGCCTTTCCATAATTAGCAATACATTCTAAATAAACATAATGTAACCCAGATGTCATGGCACCTCCTAGTGTCTCTGTCCTGTATCCATAACCCAATAATCACCATCTTTTAGCTTCTATAATTGCTAGTGCAGCAATTCAACATTGAAACACAAAAAAGAGGGGGGGACAAACAGTCAAAAATAAAATACTTCTGACTAATACAGGCTTCCCACCCCACAAGCATGATATCATTTTGCATGTCAGAACGGGTCGTACGCTAAGAAAATGCCACTTTCGACTCAGTCACAGGAGTAACGTGAAAACAAGAGCCATTTGTTCCAGCTATATTTAAATTGCTGTACCTGTCCCAGCCTCCCTGCTAACATGTGTTCCATTATACAGTTAAAATGAGTCTTGGGAAATCTTTTTTGCATGTCAGGGATTGGAGTACTTTTCCATTTTTGGGCTATGCTACCTCTAGTAACCGTAAGAATGTGGTTCATATTCAAGACATCTTCCGACACCAGCTCTCCCAGTCCAACAGAGAGTAGAGCTCACACCATTCTTAAGGGATTTGCAATTTATTTAAGATGTAAACAACTTCAGACCACAGATCTCAGGAACTAGTTGTAGTGGTCATGTGATGTCAGCATGACGTAATTGCTTCAGCCATATCAACAAAGATTGAAGGCTGCAGAAGGAAGCTTGCACAGGAGCAGAAGTAAGTTTTAATTTTAGGAAAAAATCTGAGTTAAATAAAATTTAACCTGACAAATTCTGTAAAGTTCATGAACCTCTTTGTGTTATCCAGCACTGATTTTTTGTAGCTTTAGAGGTTTTCACAATCCAGTATCACCATCCTTAGGATATGCAACCAACATCCAAGTGATAGAGGTTTGACTCTCGGCATACTGTTGAATAAGAGAATAAAGGGTTGTTTATCGGACTAAAGAGCAATTTCTTGCAAAGCTTTTACACAATCTTCAGAATGCATGTCTATACACCAAACAAAAGAAATAAATACAGTAGGCTGAAACTGTTGCTGAGTGCGCTCCAATTTTTAGATTCCCACTCATGTAACCCCTTCACTCCCCAGCAAGTTTTTATCTTCTAGGCCAGGACAATTTTTACAATTCTGACCAGTGTCACAATATATGTAATAACTCTGAAATATTTCAAAGGAGCTGGTGCTCCCACCACTGACCTGGTGCTCGACACCACTGGACCTGACGCTCCACCACCACTGGACCTGGTCTCGACCACCACTGGACCTGGCGCTCCACCACCACTGGACCTGGTGCTTGACCACCACTGGACCTGGCGCTCCACCACGACTTGACCTGGTGCTCGACCACCACTGGACCTGGTGCTCTACCACCACTGGACTTGGTGCTCGACCACCACTGGACCTGGCGCTCCACAACCAATGGACCTGGTGCTTGACCACCACTGGACCTGGCGCTCTACCACCACCACCAGAGCAGTCCCAACCTACTGTTCCCTCCCCATTGCCCTGTAGAATGAAAGCCCGCAAAGGCAGGGTCCTCTCTAACCTCTGTATCAGTCTGTCACTGTTAGTTTGTTCATTGTATTTTTAACTTGTTTGTATGTAAACATGTAGTATAATAATAATAATAATAATAATAATAATAATAATATAATAAAAAAAGTATCCCAGTGATTCTGTGATTTTTTTTGACACATTGTACTTTATGATAGTTGGATTTTTTTATGTTTTTTTAATGAAAATATGAATTTTGGTAAACATTTTTGAAAATGTTGCAGTTTTCAAAATTTTAATTTTCTGCCCTTAAACCAAATAGTTAGGTCACCCAAAATAGTTAATAAATAAAATTTCAAACTTGTCTAGTTTACATCAGTATCTTTTTTTAAAACATACGTTTTTAGCTACAAAGTCAGAAGGGTTAAACGTTTATCAGCAATTTCTCAGTTTCCCAACAACATTTACAAAACCAGTTTTTAGGTACTTAAGTAGCGTTGAGGGGTGTATATGACAAAAAACACAAAAAGTGCTACATTTTAAAAACTGTCAAATAAGAAATACCAAATTTAGAGCTGCTCAGGCAAAAACACCAAGTACCAGGCACGTTTTTGTAAAGAATCTCTATTAAACCCCACATATATTTTATGTACATCTAAATAAAATTTTACTGAAGCTGTTCAATAGATAGTTCAAAGAAGAGATGATGTGGAGCCCACTGGGACGGGGTACTCGGTACCAGACCGGGGTACTGCTGGGGATATCACGGCGGTCTTGGTCTGGATCGTGTCCTGGGTTCCACAAGTAATGGGGGAATATTTACAGAGGAGTTTTTTGTGACGCCACCCAAGGGTTGTGGTCAGTGACGGGACCACCGCTGCTGCAGAACGTCCGGGGATGATGTTTGGCAGCTGGAAATGTAACGGCTCTCCGCGGGTAGAGCCTGGCTCCCCGGAGTAGTGGTAGTTAAAGACGATGATTGAAGCTATGGATGTTGCAGGATAGGGATGATAGTGGAGGCGATGGCTTCTTGTGATGGAAAGTAGGGCTTGAGTACAAGGATCACATAGACTCACGGTTTTGAAGTTTTCCAAGGCTTTACTGTGGTTGTTATTCACAGACTACTGTCCACAGGTCTGTACCGGGGTCAGGTTGCTTCCACCATGTCCGGGTTCTCAGCTTCCCACTGCTGCGCTGTATGTGTGGCCCTGCTGCTGCTTTAGCTGAGCTGCTGGCCCTGTTTCTCCTCACAAATACCCACTTATTAGGCAACTTGAGTCTTTTCTCTGTGTCTTTAACCCGGCTGTGTTGCTTCGCTACCATCTGGCCAGCGGCCCTGGTTGCGGAGAAGATCAAGCGCCTGCGCACCATGTTTACCAAGACACACAATAAGTGGCTGGAAGCCCGATCCGGGGCTGGAGCTGAGGACGTCCCTAGGCCATGCCCGTGGTACTATGACCTCCTCACCTTCACCCTGGGCCAGGTGGGGCCTCGGGGAACACGGTGCAGCAGGCGCCGCCCGCAACCAGCTGTGGCCACATCCCAAGACCCTGCCCCGTCACAGGAGGTGCGTAATTGTGTTTGTGTGAGCTATGTACACAGCTTGTTGTTACCACTGATGTGGGGTTTGTAGAAGGCATCATTGTGGTTTTCGTTCACAAATCTTCTTCAGTGTTCTTTTCTATCTTTTTGCTCGTGGCTGTTATCACAGATTGTGTTTTGTTATGTGTGGTCACTTGCCATATCAATCTGGAGCCTTAGGTGAGTATACTGCACTGGTCTACTTATTTGTCCTTTTTGTTTCCAAACCCTGCTCCTGTGCCTTTTGGTGTTAGCCTTGGTCAGATTGGCTCTATATTGTGTTGGGTGTTTGGTTGTGGTAATAGCTTTAATTACATAGGAACATGTGGCTGATGTTTTTTTGTTTTCTGTTTCATTTTCAGGCCCCTCGGGAGCCTGGCTCCAGTGATGATGAGCAAGCAGCTGGCGAGGCTCTCCCATCAACATCTGCAGGAGAGCTGGTGCCTGAGACCAGTGGTGGGGGGCCGGAAAACGACGAAGAACACCTGCCCCACCAAACACGGAGCTGGGTAGCTGGCCAAAACAGGTCCTCTTAGATTGGGAGAGGACCCCCGGATCTGGAATCGGGCATGCCGCCGGCGAGATGATGGCCCGCATGGAGCCAGAGTAACGAGACATCGCCGAGAGGGTCATCTTTCGTGTCCTGGAGGCGGGCATAGATGGGTCCCTGCGATGGGGGGCCTCTTGGGCCTTCCCCCGGGCCCACTGCACCCCCAAGACGCATAGTGAGAAGTAGGCAGAATCGTGATACTCCACCTCCCTCCCTGAAGACAGCCCCGCAGAGCAGGATCCTCCACCAGTCGGTGGGTTTACGCGGATGAGGGGGAGGAGCAATTGTCTGAGTCAGCAGAGGAGGAGGAAGAAGACGATCGTTACTAGCCAATGCACAATATTGGCATCATGACTTTGTTTATGCCCAGCTTGGGGCATTTTTTTTTCTAACACCAAAAAATGATAACAAAAAAAAAACCAAATTAAGTTTAACCAGACCTACGTCCACATCTGTGTCACGTTCACCAGTATGTTTGTGTGTGTGTGTGTTTGGTACTGTGGGTGTCATATAGTAGACATTGATGTGATATAGGGGTGCATGGCAGTTGAAATGGTCCAGTATGGTCACATGTTTGCCATGTGACACCGCATCCCTCTTGAAAATCAGTCGCCCTCACAAATGAAGAGGAGGGCCCTCCCGAACATATGTTGCAGAGCCACCTCTGGGCCCTCACCAAACTCAGGGTTGCAGAATCTTCAAGCAATTGATTTGAGGGCTGCCGAATGATATGGAGGATGAGGAGGAGAGACAGAAACTGGCATATGAGTGGATGGAAACCATGATGGAAGTTGTACCGACTACTGTTGGCTTATGTAGGATGTGTGATGTACTATGCTGTCACTTTGTCCCACCCTCCAACAGGTTCAAACAGTGTGCAATCACTGAAATGTTTCATCCCTGATTGCTCACAACAACTTTTTCATATGTCTGTTGTTATGTCGACCTTCCTAGTTACAGTGTTGGTGACAGCACGGTTGATATTGTTTCACACATGCTTAAGTTGTGGACAGCACACCTGCTAAAATAGTGGCAGCTATGAACAGAGTATCGTGGGGCAGCCACAGGCAAGAGATCACATAAACATTCTGTTTCCACAAGCCTAAATGTCAAAATCTCCACAGATAGCAATTTGGCAATGTGCTTTTTTAGTATTTGTGCCTGTGGGTACATGGCTGGTTATTTACGCTTCCTTTCCAAGATCTCTGCTACGGACAATTTGACGCTTCCCTTGCACAACTATGTGGATGAGGTTGATGTTTGCCTTCTCTGTGCCCCTTGTGAGCAAGAGGTATGATCGCCTGCTTCATAGACAGCAGATTGTTAAGGAAAAGCACTGGCAACATGGAAGTGGTTTGACCCTCAGACACAGTTTTGGTACCCCAGTGTGCTGTCCTCCTATTGGGGTGCTTGGCTGTCATGTGGTTACATATACTCGTGGTGCTCAGGTTACTTTTGCCCTGACCTCTGTTCAGCTTGGTATGCCAGATGGTACAGATTACAATGCTTTTGTCTTTCAGTAAAAAAAATTCCAGACAGTCGCTGAACGCCCCCATACCCTCACTAGGGCCACAGTGGGGGTGCTCTTGGCAACAGTTGACCCAGTTCATAGTCTGGTCAAACCACTACCTCTTGGCACCTGTGTTGGTGTTACATATCCATCTTCCTCTGTGTTGCTGTGCTGGCTATGCATACCAATGGTCCAGGTCGGATCAGTGGACCCTTCATCGACCAACTCATCTTCTATGTCATCCTCCTTCACAATTGAGATTGTAGGCTGACCTGATGGCAACTGTGTCTCATCATTATTGTCCTCGACATGTGGAGACAGTAAGTCAGGTTCCTCAAAGTAAATACTTCGTTTGGCGCTAAATGTTTATATATATAATTTTTTTTTGGCGCTGGATCTCCAAACTTCATATGTATTTTTGTCTTCAGCCTTCCCGGAATTCCTTTTGCAATGTCAATATCTGCAAAGAGATAGATGAATGCTACAGATTACTTCTGATCGGATACATTTTACCTTATTCTTTTCTTTATGTTGCTCATTGATCACAGACAATTTGGCACGGCACACATATGTTGGTTATCTCCAATATTGATTATCCCATTTGATTTCCCAGGTCTAGTCCCATCCTCATCATTAGTTTTTCATATATCCTCCATTGATATAGATATTTTCTTATGTCACAAATATAGCAGGTTTAAGGTATTTCCTATTCTTCACTTTTGTGATGATATCTTTTTCTTCAGATTTGACTGTCACATTTATTTTTGAGTTTTCAATTTATTCCAGTTATATAATTCTTCTAATACTTAGATCAGCTATAAGAATATATAGCACACCAGGCAGAAAAACTGCAAAATATATGGCACACATCACCATTTACATATTTTTTCCGTGAGTTTGATTCCACATAAAGGACCTTCCAGTCACTGTTCTCTATACATTCTTTATTTTTTAAGTTTTTTCTTGTGTTTTATATATATATATAACTATTTTATATGATGTGCACACTTTATGGATATTACCTACTGTGATTTCTTTCTGTAAAAATTTTGTTAGCTGTTACGGGATTTTGTTTGTAAACATTGTGACGTCATGTCTAGATCCTCCCTCCATGCTGATGCAATTTCAATCATGTTTTTGGAGGCTTTTTTCTTTTAAATGTGAATTTGTTCAGTTTAATCGTGATGTGCCCTGAGGAAGGAGCTCGGTAGGAGGCTCCGAAACGTGTCTGAAAATAAAGGCTTGATCTGATCCAGATATCCCCATGTCTTCTAAGGGTAGAGAAGGTCGGGCACAGTCAATCTGTTGCTCGCTAGACTTAACCCACAAAGTGTGCGACTCCAATGCACGGTGGTGCACGTGCACGTGTTAGCAAGCAAAGTCTTGTACGGCAGGTAGATAAGAAACACGGCACTCACCGATGGATGAATCTTCAGAGCCTTTCAGAGTCTCAGCACCCCCTCCCCTCCCTGCATAATGTCTATGTTGAATCGCATGGAATTAAAGCTCTGAAGTAGTGATGGGCGAATCCTACATTACTCGGACTCGCTTGACTCTACCGAGTCCGAGCCCGGGACTCGCTACTCGTAGCGAGTCTAGCGAGTCCAATGTTAATGAATGGGGAAGCGAATAATAGCGAGTAATGTGTGATTTAAAAATCGCATATGTGTGTCGGAAAGCGCTCGCATTGCCGTGTCGGAAGCCCCACTGGCAACTGTATTTTGCTGCTGTCTCCGAGGCCAAAGTCGCATGTGTTGGAGGCGAGGCAAGCGACTTTCTGCAGCAAACCCCATGCTTTGTGCAAACAGGAAATAAGCCGACTCGAGCTTCCTGGCTGGACGCGCAGAAAGTCACAGCGAGGAAGCATGGCTCCTGTCGACACCCTGCAATTAATTGCTCTGGTGGAGGCTCGGCCCCTGCTTTGGCTGCCCACTGACCCTGCATATGGGGATAATGTCCAGCGGACTACGGCCTGGAGGGAGATCGCACAGGGCGTTTTCCCAACGTTTCATCGTTGTGGCCATGATGTGCAGACCAATATGGGTGAGTTAAATGTGTTCACACGTTATATTGCATTTACCGTATATAGTCGTGTATAAGCCGACCCGTGTATAAGCCGACCCCCCTACTTTAGCCCCAAAAAAGTGGGAAACCATATTGACCGCCATTCTTGTATACAGCGGCTATCACTGTTAGACATCCCCCCAGCAGAGTATACAGCTCCACCTGCAGAGTGTACAGGGCCCCCCAGTGTGTATATATGCCACCGATATTAGGGTATACAGCCCCCCCGTGGGTACACAGGTCCCCCAAGACTGGGTATACATGGCCCCCAGTGGTTATACAGGGCCCTCATAGTAGGGTCTACAGCCCCCCCGTGGGTATACAAGACCCCAGCAGTGGGTATACAGGGCCCCGTGGGCATACAGGGCCCCCATAGTAGGGTATACAGGGCCCTCAATGTGTTATAATGCGCCGTTGCATGGTTGCCTATATTTGGATGGGTTCACAATAGTACACTTAGTTTAAGGGCTGTTCCTCCTGGCTCTGAAGGCCAGGGGGTTGGGTGTATATAAATACCACTAATGAGCGGAGTCTGGTGCCCGCACTATTACATTCTCTATGCGTTGACATGTGCCCTGCCCCATTTGTGATTGTGGCCACGTGAGCTCAATGTCCGTAATGCTGTTGATGATGTTCCACACTGTCGTTTCCATGTGCCTTGTATACACATTTCACACACAACATCATTAAAATGTTATTGTTGATTTGTACACATACTTTTAGTGTTTCAAATGTTAAAGAGGTCTAAACCCGGTTTGAAATCATTTCACAGTTGACCACATTATGAAGCGCTGGAGGAGCTGCCGCGACCAATTTAAGCGGCAACACCGGAGGATCATGGAGGGGGGCCCGGAAGCTGGTCACGGGATCATATATTGCCACTATGAACGGCTGTCATTTCTGGAACCGGTGGCCCGTATGCCAAGGTATGTGTCTGCCGCACTGTTGTTTACTATTATTGTTATTATTATTTTTTAATATAGCGCCATTAGGTTCCATGGCACTTTACATGAGGATAAGGGTTAACGACAAAAAACAGTACATGAAGACAATCAGGTCATACAGGTACAAGAGGAGAGGACCCTGTCCACGAGGGCACACAATGTACGTATGAAGCTCTATAATGAGTGTGCTGGTTTACATACCCACACAGGGGTTTGTTTCTGCCATGGTGCAACACAATTCTATTACCTTTGGCAATGATCCAGGACATACACATTTATAGTCACATTGTGACGTTTGGACAAATAAGCAATGTTCTGCAGGGTGGTCAGACACAATGTTCCGTGACCTCACAATTAGCTATTATTGTTGGCATGTTTGTGGAACAAAGCCATGTTCTTCCCTCCAATGGCCTCTAAGGTGTGTGGCCCTGTCTGGTTTGCCTGTCATAAGCCTCAGTTGTATCAGTTCCTAATGGCCTCGACTTGCATAAGGGCCACATACATCCCTACACATTTAGTTGTGGGTGTTTTTTTCAGCAAAATAACGTTGCAAGGATATACCCCTTTTGCACTAAACTGTTTGTACACCATCCCAGATTGCTGACACATTCACACACATTTCAGAACATACCCTGTATCACTACAAATATGTGTGGTTCAGTTTTCCCATGGGTTTATTTGGGGCTGCAAGGTGATGGTGTAGATATTAGGGCCCACATGTGAATTTTACTTTTTTTGTCGTTAACTCATGGCCACATTACGAATCCTCCGGAAAAGATAGCGTATTAATGCTGTATTAAATCAAACTAAAGAGGGCCATATTTTAAGTGCAACAGCCTTTTATGTCCAAGGTCCTTTAGGAAACCCGAGGTTTGTCCTTGCTGTTCCCGTTTTTTTGTTCGGCCCCGTTGGAATAACTAAAACTGTCCATCTGTGCATACCACCTTGTTTGGCACCAACAATGTGTGACCTGCTGCTCAAAGACAACCCCATACTCTATGTCCATTACAGTCGTTTCAAATCCCAAGCCATCTGTTTGGTGTGTTTTATTTACCAAGACATTCCTGATTAGCATACATGGCAGCAACAAGGAGTGTAGGCCACTAACGCCAAATGCTCATGTGTCACCTATGCTGCAGGACTCCATTTCCTGTCTTGCTCACCTGCCCTATAGATCTGGGTTATGTGCATTGAGACCAAGGCCGTCCACACTGTGTGTTTTTGTGTCCATCTGATGGCAAACAACCCTGAATAATGTGTTTGCCTCACAGTGTCAGGCTATAGCTTTGTCCACATAAAGTTTCCACAAAAAGTCAAAACAATAGTTGTGGCCACTAATATGTCTTCAAGTGACTACATAGCTGTCCTGCCTAAGTCAGGGCACAGTGTAATAGTGCAGACTAATTTTAAAATTTGTAATGTAATGGCAAAAAATCGTGGAGCAACAGTACCCACACATACAATATAGTTTGAGGCATGAGCCAAAAATGTCATTAATTTATTTGCTGCAATTCCATCTTAAGGGCAACAATGAAAAGACACAGAATACACAGATACACTGAGTCAAAAAAGCGTGCACATGTTATGTTTGGCCTATGGTTTTGTTTCCAAAGTCAACCCATTCACCAAATGTTTTTTATATTTACCCACAGAGCTGCTCACTTTCGGAGGCGGCGTTGGAACCCGCCACCACAGCTTCCTGAGGAGGGGAGGGAGGCCCCTCAACCCCCACCAGATGAGGAGGAGGGAGTAGCACCACCACCACCACCGCCACCACCGCCACCACCACCACCACCGCCGCCACCACCACCACCACCGCCACCACCACCACCACCACCACCACCGCCGCCACCACCACCACCACCTTTGGGCCGCAGAGACAAGAAGAGGAGGATGAAGGGCCACACCAGCGCCCTCCAGTGCCGACTGCCAGCAGCAGTGTGGGGAGTCACTGGAACCCCAGCAGCCCTGCTCTGATCCCGGGGGCACCACAAGACCGCAGAGGACAGTGTAGTGCTGACTTTGCCCGCAGTCTCATACCGTTCTTGGATGACATTCCATTCGAGAGACGACTGCGGGCATGGTCAGCAATACACATTGTCCTCGATGCGTGTAGGCCCCCAAACCATCCTGGGCAGGTGTTTGATTTTTTGGAGGAGTGGCGGCTCAGCAGATCAAACATCCTGGACAGGGCCACACCCCGGGACAGGTATGTTGCGACCCAGAGGTGGTGTCCCAGAATCAGGGGCCTACCAAGCCAAGGCCAACCGGCCCAGATGCCCCAGCCTACAGGCTTCCAACCACTGGGTGAGGTACTGCATGGGGCCCTGGACCTACTCAACGAGCAGGGTGATGGTGCCACGTTACAGCCAAGGCCGGAGGATGCGGCAACCTACCACCAGCTGTAGACCCCTTTTTTTTTTTTTGTTTATTTTTTGTTCCTGTGCATTGCACAATTTGTTTGTTATGTTATTATTTGTTTTTACAAAGTTTAAACCCCAAAAAAAAAAAAAAAAAAAAAATCTGACATCTTTGCCATTATGGCGAAATAATACCCAGTTGACAAAAACTGCTTTGTGTCTGTCTTTTTTCAGGGAATGGATGTGTAGGTTTTTTTTGTGGGTGGGCTTAAAGTCATCATCATTAGCAAGTACTTTACGGCCCGCATAGCGCATGAAGGCACCTTGGTTATTATGTGGAAAATCATGACTGCACATACAAATGTTGCTGACAAATAAATAGTGCCTGTGTTTGTGGGGGGGTTACTTAATGACTCGGTATGGCAACAACACTGGGAACATAGATGCGATAGGCTGGGACGTCTACTTGCAACAGAGCGCGTCTACGCGTTATCTCCGTAGCGTACAGTGGGACCCTTCGCCATGCTCCAGCAGGATCTTAGTACAAGCCACGTTTTCGATGCAGGCATAGGCCTGTTGCCACAAAAAATTAGCCCAAGGGGCGAGATCAACTCTATTTTGAAGTTGAGGAGGGCGCGTGGCCCATACTATTTGCTTGTCCTGAGAGCATAGTCCAAGCAACGTATTCGATGCAGGTATAGGCTTGTAGCCTCAAAAAATTAGCCCAAGGGGCGAGATCAACTCTATTTTGAAGTTGAGGAGGGCGCGTGGCCCATACTATTTGCTTGTCCTGAGAGCATAGTACAA
This sequence comes from Allobates femoralis, assembly GCA_033576535.1. Lineage (NCBI taxonomy): Eukaryota > Metazoa > Chordata > Amphibia > Anura > Aromobatidae > Allobates > Allobates femoralis. The sequence continues at coordinate 58,315,888 of JARQOC010000001.1, forward strand.
GCAACGTATTCGATGCAGGTATAGGCTTGTTGCCTCAAAAAATTAGCCCAAGGGGCGAGATCAACTCTATTTTGAAGTTGAGGAGGGCGCGTGGCCCATACTATTTGCTTGTCCTGAGAGCATAGTACAAGCAACGTATTCGATGCAGGTATAGGCTTGTTGCCTCAAAAAATTAGCCCAAGGGGGGGGATCAACATTTTTAAAATTTATGCAAGGCACTTGAGCCAAACTATATGTTTTATTTCAGTTTGAGAAATGCCCACAATGCAGGCATAGGCTTGTTGCCTTAAAAAATTCAGCCAAGAGACTGTTTTGGATTGTTTGACATAATTCAACGGTCAAAAAACATCACAAGTGCATGCATTATTAAAGTAACATTACTGACACTGATTGTGTAGTTTTGTTGTCATGCAGCAAGTGTTGCAGGAACATTATTTATCCAATCTTCTTAGCAGAGGGACATTGTTTATCCTTTGTGTCAGAAGAGGACATAATGTTTAAACCGCACTGAGCCAAACGTAACAAATTTGAAAATGTCCCTCTAGGTTTGGGTACTGTCGTCTGAAGGGGTTAAGAACTTTGATGATATCCAGTCCTTGTTAAACTTAATGAGAGTGAGTCTGTCGGCATTTTCTGTTGTCAGCCGTGACCTTCTATCAGTGACAATTCCCCCAGCGGCACTAAAAACACGCTCTGATGTCACACTAGCAGCTGGGCAGGCCAGCAACTCCAAGGCATACAAAGACAGCTCAGTCCAAGCGTGAAGCTTGGAAACCCAGTAATTAAAGGGTACAGAGGGGTCGGTTAAGAAGCTGGTAGTGTCACACACATACTCGTTCAACATGTTTGACAATGTTTGTCTCCTAGACAAGGGGACCGTAGGCACAATCCGTTGCAGATTGGAAGGTCTGTTAAACATCGCCCAGTTGGTGGACATCTTACCACCACCTCTTCTTGACAATGTGGCAGTTTGTGTTCGAACCAAAGGCTGCTGTGGCAAAGAGCTGCTTGTTCGTGGTATAGCGGAGTCAGATGGTGAAATTGACATTAAATTGTCAACCACCACACTTTTGAAATAATCCATCGTTAAGCCCCTTGGTGACTGCAACAGCAGCGATGGAAACTTGTCTTTGTAGCGTGGGTCAAGGAATGTTGACAACCAGTAGAGGTCGCTGTCATAGATGTTAATGACGCGTGGATCCTGGGACAGACATTGAGACATGAAGTCAGACATGTGTGCTAGGCTACAAAGACTCATGTCTTCTGTGTCACCTGACTGATGAACAATAGGCATCATGGTCTCAAAATCGGTCTCCGCCTCCTGCTCTTCAGCCCACCCATGCTGTACCGACATAAAACTGGGGTTGGGAGTTCCATCAGGGTGCACCTCAGTACCATGGAGAAATAAATCGTCTTCATCTTCCTCATCACTGTTTTGTTCTGCAGCCAATGTTGCCGGCTGAAATTGGCTTTGCTGGCTCTGATCCTGGATGTTAAAATGTGGATCCATAGCCCTCTGCTGTGCCCTCAATGATTCTGTTTTAAGATTCAGGAGAGAATCTTTAAGCAAACACAGCATGGGGATGGTGAGACTAATAATGGACTCATCACCGCTGACCAGTTTTGTGCAGTAATCGAAGTTCTCTAGAACCTCGCAAAGGTCAGCGATCCAGACCCACTCCATCGTACCAATGTGTCTTGTATTACTTCCTGGGTGACGGGCATGTTGCAGCTGATATTCCGCTATAGCCCTCTGCTGCTCATTGAACCTAGCCAACATATGGAATGTAGAATTCCATCGTGTGGGCATGTCGCAAATTAATCTGTGTTTGGGCAAATTAAATTGCTGTTGAAGGGCAGATAGACTTGCAAGTGCCGTTGATGAATGTCGGAAATGTCCGCAATTTCTACGCACCTTCTCTAGTAGATCAGATAACTCTGGGTAATTTTTCAAGAATTTCTGAACTACAAGATTCAGTACGTGAGCCATGCAAGGCACGTGTTGAAGTTTACCGAGCTTTATTGCTGCAACAAGGTTTCGTCCGTTATCACTGACAACAAGACCTGCTTGTAGTTGCAGTGGGGCCAGCCACTCATCTGTCTGTTGTTTAACACCTTTCCACAGCTCGTTTGCAGTGTGAGGTGTGTCACCTAGACAGATGAGCTTAAGAAGAGCCTGTTGTCGCCTGGCTGATGCAGTACTGCAAAGCTCCCAACTTTGACGTGATGTGGCGGACAAATCAGCAGTGGTCAAGGAAGTTGAAGACGCACATTGTGTTGTAGAAGTATATGAGGCCGCGGACACCCGGAATGATGCTGTGCCCGCTATTCGTGGAGTTGGTAGGATCGCAGATATTCCACTATTACACTTTGGGACACTCTCGACAAGGTTGATCCAGTGAGCTGTCAGGGATATGTATCTGCCCTGTCCACAAGTACTTGTCCAGGTATCAGTTGTCAGGTGAACTTTTCCGCTCACAGCATTTGTCAGTGCACGCTTCAAGTTGTTAACCACGTGCAGATGTAGCGCGGTATGGCAGTACGTGAAAAAAAATTGCGACTGGGGACAGTGTATCGTGGTGCTGCCACAGCCAACAACTCCCTAAAAGCCTCAGTATCAACAAGCCTAAATGGCAGCATTTCTACAGCTAACAGCTTAGAAATTTGCGCTGTCATTTGTCGAGAAAAAGGGTGTGTGGATGGGTGTTTCCGCTGCCTCTCATACAGCTGTGGAACAGACAACTGGACAATTGGCGCAGACTCACAAGTCACTTGACTACTGTCATATCTCTGGTCTAATGCAGCTTGTGGTGAGATCGTATGAGTAGGAGCTGCTGCATGAACAGTAGATGGTGAAGGACGATTCTGAAGTGGCATAACGGTGTTGAGGTCAGAAGGCCCTGCTGTCGAACCCTGATGGGCCAACCACTGACTAGGGTGCTTAAGAGTCATGTGTTTTCGCATACTGCTGGTGCTCAAGTTTACTTTGCCCTGGCCTCTGCTCAGCCTGGCATAGCAGATGTTACATATAACCACATTTGGTACTGATGGGCTATCTTTGAAAAATTTCCAGACAATGGATGTTCGTCCTTTAGGTTGTGGTGTAGGAACTGAAGGATGAGTCTGGCCAACACAAACTGTAGACACATTTTGGCCAACTGTTCTTATTGTTGGGGCAACAGTTGGTACAGTTTGTGCAACAGTTGACACAATTTGGGCTACTGTTGTCACAGCTTGGATTCGGGATAAAGGAGTAAGCCTGGGTGCTTTAGGCGGTGGTACATAACCACTTTCCTCCTCCTGGCTGCTCTGTTGGCTCTGCATGTCAAGTGTCCAGGTTGGATCAGTGGTCTCATCATCCACCCCCTCCTCCTCAAAGTCATCTGGATAACGTGACTGGTCAGGCTGGCCAGATGAGATGTGTGTCTCATCATCATCATCATCCTCCACCTCCTGAGACGGCCTATGGCTTTGTTGAAAGGGACGTTCTTCAGGACGAGGTGAATCCAAACGTTGTCCATAGATGGAATGTACGTCTGGTTCAAGTATCTGTTCAGGCAGTGACAAAGAAAGGTCCGGTTGTCTGAATGGCTGATAAGAACCAAATAAATCTTCCGAATGCCCAAGTTCGCGGTCTAAATTTTCCTCCGTCTGGCGATGGCTTGAGGAAATAGGAAGATTTTGTGGATTAGATGACCCCGCGTTGTCAGTAGCGGCACTTGAATATGGTGTAAAGGATGATTGTGTGCTGCCAGAACCCGTGGTTGATGTCTTGTCAGCCATCCAAGATGTTATTTGGTCTTGATCTTCCGGCCTCAAGACACGTTTCGGTTGAGTACTGGGAAATTTAGACAGCAGGAAGGTGGATCGATCAATCCTTGTCTGTCTACTTCTACCAGTGCCTTGTTGTTCACGACTGCTAGGGCCCCGACCTCGTCCCTGTCCCTTAGCAGACTGGTTTTTGGGAATTTGGTGTTTTTGGGACATTGTTGACAAATGCACAGCCACCGAGATGGAGTTTGGTGTTGCTGCAGGCGTCACTTACTGGCGGGTTAAGTGTGTGCTAACACTTGACAGTGAAGCACTACACTATTCCCTGAAAAAATTAGAAAGTGCGCACAGCCACCGAGATGGAGTTTGGTGTTGCTGTAGGCGTCACTTACTGGCGGGTTAAGTGTGTGCTAACACTTGACAGTGAAGCACTACACTATTCCCTGAAAAAATTAGAAAGTGCGCACAGCCACCGAGATGGAGTTTGGTGTTGCTGTAGGCGTCACTTACTGGCGGGTTAAGTGTGTGCTAACACTTGACAGTGAAGCACTACACTATTCCCTGAAAAAATTAGAAAGTGCGCACAGCCACCGAGATGGAGTTTGGTGTTGCTGCAGGCGTCACTTACTGGCGGGTTAAGTGTGTGCTAACACTTGACAGTGAAGCACTACACTATTCCCTGAAAAAATTAGAAAGTGCGCACAGCCACCGAGATGGAGTTTGGTGTTGCTGCAGGCGTCACTTACTGGCGGGTTAAGTGTGTGCTAACACTTGACAGTGAAGCACTACACTATTCCCTGAAAAAATTAGAAAGTGCGCACAGCCACCGAGATGGAGTTTGGTGTTGCTGCAGGCGTCACTTACTGGCGGGTTAAGTGTGTGCTAACACTTGACAGTGAAGCACTACACTATTCCCTGAAAAAATTAGAAAGTGCGCACAGCCACCGAGATGGAGTTTGGTGTTGCTGCAGGCGTCACTTACTGGCGGGTTAAGTGTGTGCTAACACTTGACAGTGAAGCACTACACTATTCCCTGAAAAAATTAGAAAGTGCGCACAGCCACCGAGATGGAGTTTGGTGTTGCTGTAGGCGTCACTTACTGGCGGGTTAAGTGTGTGCTAACACTTGACAGTGAAGCACTACACTATTCCCTGAAAAAATTAGAAAGTGCGCACAGCCACCGAGATGGAGTTTGGTGTTGCTGTAGGCGTCACTTACTGGCGGGTTAAGTGTGTGCTAACACTTGACAGTGAAGCACTACACTATTCCCTGAAAAAATTAGAAAGTGCGCACAGCCACCGAGATGGAGTTTTGGTGTTGCTGTAGGCGTCACTTACTGGCGGGTTAAGTGTGTGCTAACACTTGACAGTGAAGCACTACACTATTCCCTGAAAAAATTAGAAAGTGCGCACAGCCACCGAGATGGAGTTTGGTGTTGCTGCAGGCGTCACTTACTGGCGGGTTAAGTGTGTGCTAACACTTGACAGTGAAGCACTACACTATTCCCTGAAAAAATTAGAAAGTGCGCACAGCCACCGAGATGGAGTTTGGTGTTGCTGCAGGCGTCACTTACTGGCGGGTTAAGTGTGTGCTAACACTTGACAGTGAAGCACTACACTATTCCCTGAAAAAATTAGAAAGTGCGCACAGCCACCGAGATGGAGTTTGGTGTTGCTGCAGGCGTCACTTACTGGCGGGTTAAGTGTGTGCTAACACTTGACAGTGAAGCACTACACTATTCCCTGAAAAAATTAGAAAGTGCGCACAGCCACCGAGATGGAGTTTGGTGTTGCTGTAGGCGTCACTTACTGGCGGGTTAAGTGTGTGCTAACACTTGACAGTGAAGCACTACACTATTCCCTGAAAAAATTAGAAAGTGCGCACAGCCACCGAGATGGAGTTTGGTGTTGCTGCAGGCGTCACTTACTGGCGGGTTAAGTGTGTGCTAACACTTGACAGTGAAGCACTACACTATTCCCTGAAAAAATTAGAAAGTGCGCACAGCCACCGAGATGGAGTTTGGTGTTGCTGTAGGCGTCACTTACTGGCGGGTTAAGTGTGTGCTAACACTTGACAGTGAAGCACTACACTATTCCCTGAAAAAATTTGAAAGTGCGCACAGCCACCGAGATGGAGTTTGGTGTTGCTGCAGGCGTCACTTACTGGCGGGTTAAGTGTGTGCTAACACTTGACAGTGAAGCACTACACTATTCCCTGAAAAAATTAGAAAGTGCGCACAGCCACCGAGATGGAGTTTGGTGTTGCTGTAGCGTCACTTACTGGCGGGTTAAGTGTGTGCTAACACTTGGCAGTGAAGCAGCACACTAGTCCCTGAAAAAATAGAAAGTGCGCACAGCCACCGAGATGGAGTTTGGTGTTGCTGTAGGCGTCACTTACTGCGGGTTAAGTGTGTGCTAACACTTGGCAGTGAAGCAGCACACTAGTCCCTGAAAAAATTAGAAAGTGCGCACAGCCACCGAGATGGAGTTTGGTGTTGCTGTAGGCGTCACTTACTGGCGGGTTAAGTGTGTGCTAACACTTGGCAGTGAAGCAGCACACTATTCCCTGAAAAAAATTATTAAGTGCGCACAATTAGTCGCAGAAGTAGGTGGCGTACGTGCTATTTGCAGCTAGGAGAGCAGCAACGCACTGTTCTGCCACAGACAAAATAACGCTGAAGGGGTTTTTAGGACCCAAAATCTATCAGCTGGCAAAAAATTGTAAATAGTACCTCAGCTAAGCCTCTCACTTCAGCTATTAGAACAGCTGAGTGAGTAAGCGAAGCTATGAGGTCGCTCCTGTGAACACTGTAAAGGCTGCAGCTCCCTGCTTCCCTGCCTGCCTACAGTGTCAATGTACAACAGTACTCCTTTGTCCTCCTGCTAGCTCTCACAAGAGCTGTTTGGGTTAATATAAGGAATCTTGAAGTTCCCTACACCACTGACAATCCCTATGATCTGCTCCAGAATCTACCTCACCCTGTTCTAGCTCAGATCTTCAGAGAAATGTGCTCAAAATGGCGGTGGGCAAGGCTTATATACAGCCTTGCTGTCATCGATGACATAGCCATCACGATGGACAGAAGCCAATCATAGTAATGCCACAAGAAGAGGCTGTGGCATTACTGAATAAGATTGGCTAACATCCTTGTCCATCTTCACAAGTTTTGTCTGACCTAACACGCTAGGCTGTCTCGGAAGATTTGTCGGAACATAACAGATTCTGTATTCGCGAGTCCCGAATACAGAATACAGGACTCGGATTCGTAGACTCGCTAGGATTCGCTAGGAGTCGCTACGACTCGCTCGGAATCGCTACTTACAGCGGGTATCCGTGAAGTCGGTGCCATTCTCTAAACGATTTGGGGGAGATTCAACCTACATAGCGATGTGATATAGCGAGTCTCGCTAGTAAAAACTAGGATTCCCATTTACTTGCATTGGACTCGCTACTATTGGCGAGTCCTCGCTGGGAAACTCGCCGAGTAGCGAGTCCTGCGAGTCCCTTACACTACCGCCGAGTAACGAGTCCTAGCGAGTAGATTCGCCCATCACTACTCTGAAGATTCATCCATCAGATGAGTGCCGTGTTTCTTATCTACCTGCCGTACAATCCCCATGTCTTGGTTTCTTTGATCTCAGAGCAGCAACGCGGACTTGAGGCACTTCGTCCAAGAAATATTTGCATTACAACCACGGTTACCGGTGGAGTGCGGTCCTTGCAGCAGCTGCCTTAACGCTTTTCTACCAGTTGTGGGTTTCACAACTGACAAAGGGGGAGCAATTCCACATCGCTAAGTGAAAGTGTGAATTGAATAAATCCTATATGTATTCTTTTTTTTGCAGGGTTCCTCAAATGACGAGTTCTGGCCCCTGGTTCCCAAATTTCTTTCGCATCAATCCCAACATCCAAAAAATTGAGGGCCATCCCAAAAGAATAAAAGGGCCCTTCCCAACTATAGAGGAGGTCCCCCCACAAATGTCTAAATGGGGGCCCTCCCTAAATTTCAGATGAACCTGACCCGCATTGGCCAGCAACCGTGGCTTTGATTTGCTGTGTTATTCTAAGGGAGTGGTTTCACTCCCAAAAAACTAGGGCGTGCCCCCTTTAAAAAGTATAGAGGAGGCACTCCCAAATGTTGAATGCTGTATTAAATCAAACTAAAGAGGGCCATATTTTAAGTGCAACAGCCTTTTATGTCCAAGGTCCTTTAGGAAACCCGAGGTTTGTCCTTGCTGTTCCCGTTTTTTTGTTCGGCCCCGTTGGAATAACTAAAACTGTCCATCTGTGCATACCACCTTGTTTGGCACCAACAATGTGTGACCTGCTGCTCAAAGACAACCCCATACTCTATGTCCATTACAGTCGTTTCAAATCCCAAGCCATCTGTTTGGTGTGTTTTATTTACCAAGACATTCCTGATTAGCATACATGGCAGCAACAAGGAGTGTAGGCCACTAACGCCAAATGCTCATGTGTCACCTATGCTGCAGGACTCCATTTCCTGTCTTGCTCACCTGCCCTATAGATCTGGGTTATGTGCATTGAGACCAAGGCCGTCCACACTGTGTGTTTTTGTGTCCATCTGATGGCAAACAACCCTGAATAATGTGTTTGCCTCACAGTGTCAGGCTATAGCTTTGTCCACATAAAGTTTCCACAAAAAGTCAAAACAATAGTTGTGGCCACTAATATGTCTTCAAGTGACTACATAGCTGTCCTGCCTAAGTCAGGGCACAGTGTAATAGTGCAGACTAATTTTAAAATTTGTAATGTAATGGCAAAAAATCGTGGAGCAACAGTACCCACACATACAATATAGTTTGAGGCATGAGCCAAAAATGTCATTAATTTATTTGCTGCAATTCCATCTTAAGGGCAACAATGAAAAGACACAGAATACACAGATACACTGAGTCAAAAAAGCGTGCACATGTTATGTTTGGCCTATGGTTTTGTTTCCAAAGTCAACCCATTCACCAAATGTTTTTTATATTTACCCACAGAGCTGCTCACTTTCGGAGGCGGCGTTGGAACCCGCCACCACAGCTTCCTGAGGAGGGGAGGGAGGCCCCTCAACCCCCACCAGATGAGGAGGAGGGAGTAGCACCACCACCACCACCGCCACCACCGCCACCACCACCACCACCGCCGCCACCACCACCACCACCGCCACCACCACCACCACCACCACCACCACCGCCGCCACCACCACCACCACCTTTGGGGCCGCAGAGACAAGAAGAGGAGGATGAAGGGCCACACCAGCGCCCTCCAGTGCCGACTGCCAGCAGCAGTGTGGGGAGTCACTGGAACCCCAGCAGCCCTGCTCTGATCCCGGGGGCACCACAAGACCGCAGAGGACAGTGTAGTGCTGACTTTGCCCGCAGTCTCATACCGTTCTTGGATGACATTCCATTCGAGAGACGACTGCGGGCATGATCAGCAATACACATTGTCCTCGATGCGTGTAGGCCCCCAAACCATCCTGGGCAGGTGTTTGATTTTTTGGAGGAGTGGCGGCTCAGCAGATCAAACATCCTGGACAGGGCCACACCCCGGGACAGGTATGTTGCGACCCAGAGGTGGTGTCCCAGAATCAGGGGCCTACCAAGCCAAGGCCAACCGGCCCAGATGCCCCAGCCTACAGGCTTCCAACCACTGGGTGAGGTACTGCATGGGGCCCTGGACCTACTCAACGAGCAGGGTGATGGTGCCACGTTACAGCCAAGGCCGGAGGATGCGGCAACCTACCACCAGCTGTAGACCCCTTTTTTTTTTTTTGTTTATTTTTTGTTCCTGTGCATTGCACAATTTGTTTGTTATGTTATTATTTGTTTTTACAAAGTTTAAACCCCAAAAAAAAAAAAAAAAAAAAATCTGACATCTTTGCCATTATGGCGAAATAATACCCAGTTGACAAAAACTGCTTTGTGTCTGTCTTTTTTCAGGGAATGGATGTGTAGGTTTTTTTTGTGGGTGGGCTTAAAGTCATCATCATTAGCAAGTACTTTACGGCCCGCATAGCGCATGAAGGCACCTTGGTTATTATGTGGAAAATCATGACTGCACATACAAATGTTGCTGACAAATAAATAGTGCCTGTGTTTGTGGGGGGGTTACTTAATGACTCGGTATGGCAACAACACTGGGAACATAGATGCGATAGGCTGGGACGTCTACTTGCAACAGAGCGCGTCTACGCGTTATCTCCGTAGCGTACAGTGGGACCCTTCGCCATGCTCCAGCAGGATCTTAGTACAAGCCACGTTTTCGATGCAGGCATAGGCCTGTTGCCACAAAAAATTAGCCCAAGGGGCGAGATCAACTCTATTTTGAAGTTGAGGAGGGCGCGTGGCCCATACTATTTGCTTGTCCTGAGAGCATAGTCCAAGAAACGTATTCGATGCAGGTATAGGCTTGTAGCCTCAAAAAATTAGCCCAAGGGGCGAGATCAACTCTATTTTGAAGTTGAGGAGGGCGCGTGGCCCATACTATTTGCTTGTCCTGAGAGCATAGTACAAGCAACGTATTCGATGCAGGTATAGGCTTGTTGCCTCTAAAAATTAGCCCAAGGGGCGAGATCAACTTTATTTTGAAGTTGAGGAGGGTGCGTGGCCCATACTATTTGCTTGTCCTGAGAGCATAGTACAAGCAACGTATTCGATGCAGGTATAGGCTTGTTGCCTCAAAAAATTAGCCCAAGGGGCGGGATCAACATTTTTAAAATTTATGCAAGGCACTTGAGCCAAACTATATGTTTTATTTCAGTTTGAGAAATGCCCACAATGCAGGCATAGGCTTGTTGCCTTAAAAAATTCAGCCAAGAGACTGTTTTGGATTGTTTGACATAATTCAACGATCAAAAAACATCACAAGTGCATGCATTATTAAAGTAACATTACTGACACTGATTGTGTAGTTTTGTTGTCATGCAGCAAGTGTTGCAGGAACATTATTTATCCAATCTTCTTAGCAGAGGGACATTGTTTATCCTTTGTGTCAGAAGAGGACATAATGTTTAAACCGCACTGAGCCAAACGTAACAAATTTGAAAATGTCCCTCTAGGTTTGGGTACTGTCGTCTGAAGGGGTTAAGAACTTTGATGATATCCAGTCCTTGTTAAACTTAATGAGAGTGAGTCTGTCGGCATTTTCTGTTGTCAGCCGTGACCTTCTATCAGTGACAATTCCCCCAGCGGCACTAAAAACACGCTCTGATGTCACACTAGCAGCTGGGCAGGCCAGCAACTCCAAGGCATACAAAGACAGCTCAGTCCAAGCGTGAAGCTTGGAAACCCAGTAATTAAAGGGTACAGAGGGGTCGGTTAAGAAGCTGGTAGTGTCACACACATACTCGTTCAACATGTTTGACAATGTTTGTCTCCTAGACAAGGGGACCGTAGGCACAATCCGTTGCAGATTGGAAGGTCTGTTAAACATCGCCCAGTTGGTGGACATCTTACCACCACCTCTTCTTGACAATGTGGCAGTTTGTGTTCGAACCAAAGGCTGCTGTGGCAAAGAGCTGCTTGTTCGTGGTATAGCGGAGTCAGATGGTGAAATTGACATTAAATTGTCAACCACCACACTTTTGAAATAATCCATCGTTAAGCCCCTTGGTGACTGCAACAGCAGCGATGGAAACTTGTCTTTGTAGCGTGGGTCAAGGAATGTTGACAACCAGTAGAGGTCGCTGTCATAGATGTTAATGACGCGTGGATCCTGGGACAGACATTGAGACATGAAGTCAGACATGTGTGCTAGGCTACAAAGACTCATGTCTTCTGTGTCACCTGACTGATGAACAATAGGCATCATGGTCTCAAAATCGGTCTCCGCCTCCTGCTCTTCAGCCCACCCATGCTGTACCGACATAAAACTGGGGTTGGGAGTTCCATCAGGGTGCACCTCAGTACCATGGAGAAATAAATCGTCTTCATCTTCCTCATCACTGTTTTGTTCTGCAGCCAATGTTGCCGGCTGAAATTGGCTTTGCTGGCTCTGATCCTGGATGTTAAAATGTGGATCCATAGCCCTCTGCTGTGCCCTCAATGATTCTGTTTTAAGATTCAGGAGAGAATCTTTAAGCAAACACAGCATGGGGATGGTGAGACTAATAATGGACTCATCACCGCTGACCAGTTTTGTGCAGTAATCGAAGTTCTCTAGAACCTCGCAAAGGTCAGCGATCCAGACCCACTCCATCGTACCAATGTGTCTTGTATTACTTCCTGGGTGACGGGCATGTTGCAGCTGATATTCCGCTATAGCCCTCTGCTGCTCATTGAACCTAGCCAACATATGGAATGTAGAATTCCATCGTGTGGGCATGTCGCAAATTAATCTGTGTTTGGGCAAATTAAATTGCTGTTGAAGGGCAGATAGACTTGCAAGTGCCGTTGATGAATGTCGGAAATGTCCGCAATTTCTACGCACCTTCTCTAGTAGATCAGATAACTCTGGGTAATTTTTCAAGAATTTCTGAACTACAAGATTCAGTACGTGAGCCATGCAAGGCACGTGTTGAAGTTTACCGAGCTTTATTGCTGCAACAAGGTTTCGTCCGTTATCACTGACAACAAGACCTGCTTGTAGTTGCAGTGGGGCCAGCCACTCATCTGTCTGTTGTTTAACACCTTTCCACAGCTCGTTTGCAGTGTGAGGTGTGTCACCTAGACAGATGAGCTTAAGAAGAGCCTGTTGTCGCCTGGCTGATGCAGTACTGCAAAGCTCCCAACTTTGACGTGATGTGGCGGACAAATCAGCAGTGGTCAAGGAAGTTGAAGACGCACATTGTGTTGTAGAAGTATATGAGGCCGCGGACACCCGGAATGATGCTGTGCCCGCTATTCGTGGAGTTGGTAGGATCGCAGATATTCCACTATTACACTTTGGGACACTCTCGACAAGGTTGATCCAGTGAGCTGTCAGGGATATGTATCTGCCCTGTCCACAAGTACTTGTCCAGGTATCAGTTGTCAGGTGAACTTTTCCGCTCACAGCATTTGTCAGTGCACGCTTCAAGTTGTTAACCACGTGCAGATGTAGCGCGGGTATGGCAGTACGTGAAAAAAAATTGCGACTGGGACAGTGTATCGTGGTGCTGCCACAGCCAACAACTCCCTAAAAGCCTCAGTATCAACAAGCCTAAATGGCAGCATTTCTACAGCTAACAGCTTAGAAATTTGCGCTGTCATTTGTCGAGAAAAAGGGTGTGTGGATGGGTGTTTCCGCTGCCTCTCATACAGCTGTGGAACAGACAACTGGACAATTGGCGCAGACTCACAAGTCACTTGACTACTGTCATATCTCTGGTCTAATGCAGCTTGTGGTGAGATCGTATGAGTAGGAGCTGCTGCATGAACAGTAGATGGTGAAGGACGATTCTGAAGTGGCATAACGGTGTTGAGGTCAGAAGGCCCTGCTGTCGAACCCTGATGGGCCAACCACTGACTAGGGTGCTTAAGAGTCATGTGTTTTCGCATACTGCTGGTGCTCAAGTTTACTTTGCCCTGGCCTCTGCTCAGCCTGGCATAGCAGATGTTACATATAACCACATTTGGTACTGATGGGCTATCTTTGAAAAATTTCCAGACAATGGATGTTCGTCCTTTAGGTTGTGGTGTAGGAACTGAAGGATGAGTCTGGCCAACACAAACTGTAGACACATTTTGGCCAACTGTTCTTAAAGTTGGGGCAACAGTTGGTACAGTTTGTGCAACAGTTGACACAATTTGGGCTACTGTTGTCACAGCTTGGATTCGGGATAAAGGAGTAAGCCTGGGTGCTTTAGGCGGTGGTACATAACCACTTTCCTCCTCCTGGCTGCTCTGTTGGCTCTGCATGTCAAGTGTCCAGGTTGGATCAGTGGTCTCATCATCCACCCCCTCCTCCTCAAAGTCATCTGGATAACGTGACTGGTCAGGCTGGCCAGATGAGATGTGTGTCTCATCATCATCATCATCCTCCACCTCCTGAGACGGCCTATGGCTTTGTTGAAAGGGACGTTCTTCAGGACGAGGTGAATCCAAACGTTGTCCATAGATGGAATGTACGTCTGGTTCAAGTATCTGTTCAGGCAGTGACAAAGAAAGGTCCGGTTGTCTGAATGGCTGATAAGAACCAAATAAATCTTCCGAATGCCCAAGTTCGCGGTCTAAATTTTCCTCCGTCTGGCGATGGCTTGAGGAAATAGGAAGATTTTGTGGATTAGATGACCCCGCGTTGTCAGTAGCGGCACTTGAATATGGTGTAAAGGATGATTGTGTGCTGCCAGAACCCGTGGTTGATGTCTTGTCAGCCATCCAAAATGTTATTTGGTCTTGATCTTCCGGCCTCAAGACACGTTTCGGTTGAGTACTGGGAAATTTAGACAGCAGGAAGGTGGATCGATCAATCCTTGTCTGTCTACTTCTACCAGTGCCTTGTTGTTCACGACTGCTAGGGCCCCGACCTCGTCCCTGTCCCTTAGCAGACTGGTTTTTGGGAATTTGGTGTTTTTGGGACATTGTTGACAAATGCACAGCCACCGAGATGGAGTTTGGTGTTGCTGCAGGCGTCACTTACTGGCGGGTTAAGTGTGTGCTAACACTTGACAGTGAAGCACTACACTATTCCCTGAAAAAATTAGAAAGTGCGCACAGCCACCGAGATGGAGTTTGGTGTTGCTGTAGGCGTCACTTACTGGCGGGTTAAGTGTGTGCTAACACTTGACAGTGAAGCACTACACTATTCCCTGAAAAAATTAGAAAGTGCGCACAGCCACCGAGATGGAGTTTGGTGTTGCTGTAGGCGTCACTTACTGGCGGGTTAAGTGTGTGCTAACACTTGACAGTGAAGCACTACACTATTCCCTGAAAAAATTAGAAAGTGCGCACAGCCACCGAGATGGAGTTTGGTGTTGCTGTAGGCGTCACTTACTGGCGGGTTAAGTGTGTGCTAACACTTGACAGTGAAGCACTACACTATTCCCTGAAAAAATTAGAAAGTGCGCACAGCCACCGAGATGGAGTTTGGTGTTGCTGTAGGCGTCACTTACTGGCGGGTTAAGTGTGTGCTAACACTTGACAGTGAAGCACTACACTATTCCCTGAAAAAATTAGAAAGTGCGCACAGCCACCGAGATGGAGTTTGGTGTTGCTGTAGGCGTCACTTACTGGCGGGTTAAGTGTGTGCTAACACTTGACAGTGAAGCACTACACTATTCCCTGAAAAAATTAGAAAGTGCGCACAGCCACCGAGATGGAGTTTGGTGTTGCTGTAGGCGTCACTTACTGGCGGGTTAAGTGTGTGCTAACACTTGACAGTGAAGCACTACACTATTCCCTGAAAAAATTAGAAAGTGCGCACAGCCACCGAGATGGAGTTTGGTGTTGCTGTAGGCGTCACTTACTGGCGGGTTAAGTGTGTGCTAACACTTGACAGTGAAGCACTACACTATTCCCTGAAAAAATTAGAAAGTGCGCACAGCCACCGAGATGGAGTTTGGTGTTGCTGTAGGCGTCACTTACTGGCGGGTTAAGTGTGTGCTAACACTTGACAGTGAAGCACTACACTATTCCCTGAAAAAATTAGAAAGTGCGCACAGCCACCGAGATGGAGTTTGGTGTTGCTGTAGGCGTCACTTACTGGCGGGTTAAGTGTGTGCTAACACTTGACAGTGAAGCACTACACTATTCCCTGAAAAAATTAGAAAGTGCGCACAGCCACCGAGATGGAGTTTGGTGTTGCTGTAGGCGTCACTTACTGGCGGGTTAAGTGTGTGCTAACACTTGACAGTGAAGCACTACACTATTCCCTGAAAAAATTAGAAAGTGCGCACAGCCACCGAGATGGAGTTTGGTGTTGCTGTAGGCGTCACTTACTGGCGGGTTAAGTGTGTGCTAACACTTGACAGTGAAGCACTACACTATTCCCTGAAAAAATTAGAAAGTGCGCACAGCCACCGAGATGGAGTTTGGTGTTGCTGTAGGCGTCACTTACTGGCGGGTTAAGTGTGTGCTAACACTTGACAGTGAAGCACTACACTATTCCCTGAAAAAATTAGAAAGTGCGCACAGCCACCGAGATGGAGTTTGGTGTTGCTGCAGGCGTCACTTACTGGCGGGTTAAGTGTGTGCTAACACTTGACAGTGAAGCACTACACTATTCCCTGAAAAAATTAGAAAGTGCGCACAGCCACCGAGATGGAGTTTGGTGTTGCTGCAGGCGTCACTTACTGGCGGGTTAAGTGTGTGCTAACACTTGACAGTGAAGCACTACACTATTCCCTGAAAAAATTAGAAAGTGCGCACAGCCACCGAGATGGAGTTTGGTGTTGCTGTAGGCGTCACTTACTGGCGGGTTAAGTGTGTGCTAACACTTGACAGTGAAGCACTACACTATTCCCTGAAAAAATTAGAAAGTGCGCACAGCCACCGAGATGGAGTTTGGTGTTGCTGCAGGCGTCACTTACTGGCGGGTTAAGTGTGTGCTAACACTTGACAGTGAAGCACTACACTATTCCCTGAAAAAATTAGAAAGTGCGCACAGCCACCGAGATGGAGTTTGGTGTTGCTGTAGGCGTCACTTACTGGCGGGTTAAGTGTGTGCTAACACTTGGCAGTGAAGCAGCACACTAGTCCCTGAAAAAATTAGAAAGTGCGCACAGCCACCGAGATGGAGTTTGGTGTTGCTGTAGGCGTCACTTACTGGCGGGTTAAGTGTGTGCTAACACTTGGCAGTGAAGCAGCACACTATTCCCTGAAAAAAATTATTAAGTGCGCACAATTAGTCGCAGAAGTAGGTGGCGTACGTGCTATTTGCAGCTAGGAGAGCAGCAACGCACTGTTCTGCCACAGACAAAATAACGCTGAAGGGGTTTTTAGGACCCAAAATCTATCAGCTGGCAAAAAATTGTAAATAGTACCTCAGCTAAGCCTCTCACTTCAGCTATTAGAACAGCTGAGTGAGTAAGCGAAGCTATGAGGTCGCTCCTGTGAACACTGTAAAGGCTGCAGCTCCCTGCTTCCCTGCCTGCCTACAGTGTCAATGTACACAGTACTCCTCTGTCCTCCTGCTAGCTCTCACAAGAGCTGTTTGGGGTTAATATAAGGAATCTTGAAGTTCCCTACACTCACTGACAATCCCTATGATCTGCTCCAGAATCTACCTCACCCTGTTCTAGCTCAGATCTTCAGAGAAATGTGCTCAAAATGGCGGTGGCAAGGCTTATATACAGCCTTGCCTGTCATCGATGACATAGCCATCACGATGGACAGAAGCCAATCATAGTAATGCCACAAGAAGAGGGCTGTGGCATTACTGAATAAGATTGGCTAACATCCTTGTCCATCTTCACAAGTTTGTCTGACCTAACACGCTAGGCTGTCTCGGAAGATTTGTCGGAACATAACAGATTCTGTATTCGCGAGTCCCGAATACAGAATACAGGACTCGGATTCGTAGACTCGCTAGGATTCGCTAGGAGTCGCTACGACTCGCTCGGAATCGCTACTTACAGCGGGTATCCGTGAAGCGGTGCCATTCTCTAAACGATTTGGGGGAGATTCAACCTACATAGCGATGTGATATAGCGAGTCTCGCTAGTAAAACTAGGATTCCCATTTACTTGCATTGGACTCGCTACTTTGCGAGTCCTCGCTGGGAAACTCGCCGAGTAGCGAGTCCTGCGAGTCCCTTACTACTCGCCGAGTAACGAGTCCTAGCGAGTAGATTCGCCCATCACTACTCTGAAGATTCATCCATCAGTGAGTGCCGTGTTTCTTATCTACCTGCCGTACAATCCCCATGTCTTGGTTTCTTTGATCTCAGAGCAGCAACGCGGACATTGAGGCACTTCGTCCAAGAAATATTTGCATTACAACCACGGTTACCGGTGGGAGTGCGGTCCTTGCAGCAGCTGCCTTAACGCTTTTCTACCAGTTGTGGGTTTCACAACTGACAAAGGTGAGCAATTCCACATCGCTAAGTGAAAGTGTGTAATTGAGATAAGATCCTATATGTGCATTCTTTTTTCGCAGGTTCCTCAAAGTGACAGAGTTCTGGCCATGGTTCCTCAAATACTTGCGCATCAATGCTCCCAACATCCAAAATGTATAGAGGGCCATCCCAAATGAATAAAGGAGGGCCCTTCCCTAACTATAGAGGAGGTCCCTCACAAATGTCTAAATGAGGGGCCCTCCCTAATGTACAGATGACATGACCTGCATTGCCAGCAACCGTGGCTTTGATTATGCTGTGTTATTCTTAAGGCAGTGGTTTCACTCCCAAAAGCGTAGTGGCGTGCCCTTCAAAAAGTATAGAGGAGGTCACTCCCAAATGTTGAAGTAAGAGCGGTCCCTCCAAAACATACGTTACAGGGTCATTTCTGTCCACTCAGTGATCTCAGGTTTTCTGCCTACTGCACGCTGAATCACATGGCGGTGGAGGAGGAGGAGTAGGGTTTTTCACAGGTTTTGCTACAATGGGCACATGGTGAACTGCTATGAAATATGTATTCCACTATCTGAGTCTCAATGTGGGAGGGACTGCCCAAATGCATAAGTAAGAGCGATCCCTCCAAAACATATGTTACAGGATCACCTGAGGCCTCTGAGGTCAAAGATCAACATACCTACTGGTACATTGTAGATGGCCTTGTGAAGTGCTGGGGAATACCTAACTAAAAATGATGTATGACAGGGGGACCTACAAAATGTATGAGTCAGGGCCCTCCCAATTGTGATAGGCAAAAAAAAGCCACAACAGTAAAAAGCTGACAAAATGAATGACAGTAAAAACACTTGCTGAGCATCAGGAACTAAATTATGGTAACCGTAATTCAATTAAATGGGAAAAAACTGTAGTATAATTGCTACAATAATTTTCTACCAAAATTCAGAAACTACAATTATTAAGCTGATGACAGAAAAAAAATTACTCAGTGACCACAACTATCTGACTCTACTTCTGATTCTGCTGGTTAGTAGAAAAAACTGTAGTATAAGTACTACAACAATTTCTTACTAAAATTCAGAAACTACAATTACTAAATGGACGTCAGTAAGAAAAATAACGAGCGCCTGCAACTGATATTATTTATGATTACCGTATATACTCGCGTATAAGCCGAGTTTTTCAGCCCAAAAATTGGGCTGAAAAGTCCCCCCCTCGGCTTATACGCGAGTTACTGTATACTGTATACACTGTATACAGTGTATACAGTATACAGGCCCCCCCATCAGTATACAGGCCCCCCCTTACTGCCGCAATCCTGTAAAAGAATACATTATTATACTTATCCCTGCCACTGTCCCGCTGCCGCTGTCCCGCCGCCATCGCGCTCCTCCGTCTTCATCCGGGTTCTTCCGGCTTCCTCCGGTGGGCGCAGACAATGACACCATTGTCTGCGCGCCACAGGAGGAAGCCGGAAGACGCTGGATGAAGACGGAGGAGCGCGATGGCGGCGGCGGGACAGCGGCAGGGATAAGTATAATAATGTATTCTTGTACAGGATTGCGGCAGTAAGGGGGGCCCTGTATACTGATGGGGGGGCCTGTATATACCACTGGGGCTGCTGCTGTATACTACCAATGGGGCTGCTGCTGTATACTACCATTGGGGCTGCTGTATATACCTCTGGGGCTGCTGTATACTACCACTGGGGTTGCTGCTGTATACTACCACTGGGGCTGCTGTATATACCTCTGGGGCTTCTGTATACTACCACTGGGGCTGATGCTGTATATACCACTGGGGCTGCTGTATATACCTCTGGGGCTGCTGTATACTACCACTGGGGCTGCTGCTGTATATACCACTGGGGCTGCTGCTGTATACTACCATTGGGGCTGCTGTATATACCTCTGGGGCTGCTGTATACTACCACTGGGGCTGCTGCTGTATTTACCACTGGGGCTGCTGTATACTACCACTGGGGCTGCTGTATATACCTCTGGGGCTGCTGTATACTACCACTAGGGCTGCTGCTGTATATACCACTGGGGCTGCTGCTGTATACTACCACTGGGGCTGCTGTATATACCTCTGGGGCTGCTGTATACTACCACTGGGACTGCTGCTGTATATACCACTGGGGCTGCTGCTGTATACTACCACTGGGGAGGCTGCTGTATACCACACTGCTGGGGGCTGTATACTTGTGCTGGGGTCCACCCTCGGCTTATACACGAGTCAATAGGTTTTCCCAGGTTTTGGGGGCAAAAGTAGGGGGTCGGCTTATACACGGGTGGGCTTATACACAAGTATATACGGTATATTTTAATAAAAAATACTGTAGTATAAATTAATTACTGCAGTACATTTTTCTGTGGATTTCCATGCCCCTATCAACTATTTTAAATTATTTTGATTCTTTTTTTTACACTTTATAATCTGCCGCTAATTGTGATTATATTTTAGCAAAATATACAATAGTATAAGCTGATTACTAAAGTATATTTGTCCTGTCGATTACACTGTACCTTATCTAGCCCTGTCAACTAAGCCAATTTTTTTTCTTTATTTGATTTATTTTTTACATTTTTGAAAAAAATTTGATAAAAAAACCCTCAGTGATGTGCATTAATGATCAGCACTTAGCAGCTGCAGGACACATGTGATACACAGCGGTAAAAATGGACAGGAAAAAAAATTCCTAAGCCAAAAGTGAATACGAATGCAGATTAGTGATGTGTTTCACTGATCAGTGGTTCAGCAGCAGTAGGATGCACACACAGAGGTGGGTTATAGGGGGAAAAAATTGACAAAAAAGAAAAAAGGGCCTAAGCCAAAAATTAGTACAGATGCTGATCAATGATGTGCATCACTGATCAGCAGCTAAGCAGCTGCATGATGCACGGATTTTGTGCCGAAGATCGAGCAAAATTGTCCTGATCAACAATTACGTATTGGCCATATATTGGTGCCAGAAAGGATGTTAAAAGTGTGATTAAGAAGATGCGGAAGAAGGAGAGAGGGATCAGAATGGGTTTGAAAAAAGCAAGGGACAGTAACAGGTCAGAAATGTTTCTATCAGGACCTACATTTTGGATTGATTATAAAGTCTACATATATGATTACTTGTAGGTCAATTAAACTGTTGTTACCATGTGATGTAGCATACTTTGAAAATTGGTATCTTATGGATACCCTGGAATGAGGTGCCCTTTTGTCCTTCATTGTGGCAAGGCACAGTTCTGGCCAAGGTTACAAAATAATTTCTGCAGTAAACAAGGATCCTTGGAGCAAAGTGGCCTCCATAATCCTTAAATGTAAAATGTTTGAAACCACCAAACATCTTCCTAGACCTGGCCATCCAGCCAAACTGAGCAATCATGGGAGAAGAGCTTTGGTAATAGAGGTAAAGACAAACCCCAGGATTACTGTGGCTGAGCTCTAGAGATGTTGTAGTGAGATGGGAGACGTTTCCACAAAGTCACCTATCACCGCAATCCTCCACCAATCGAGCCTTTATGACAGAGTGGCCCAATGGAAAATGGCTGTCCACCAATGTCCACCAACGTTACCACCCAACCTGACAGAACTGGAGAGGATCTACAAGGAAGAATGGCAGAGGATCCCCAAATCCAGGTGTGAAAAACTTGTTTCATCATTCCCAAGAAGACTCAAGGCTGTACGAGCTCAAAAGGTGCAAATACTCAATACTGAGCAAAGGGTCTGAATACTTATGACCATGTGATATTTCAGTTTTTTCTTTTTTAATAAATTTGCAAACATTTCTACATTACTGGCTTTTTTAAGTCAAGATGTGGTGTAGAGTGTACATTATTGACAAATAAATTAACTTTTTTGACTTTACCAAATGACTGCAAATAAACAAAGAGTGAACAATTTAAAGGGGTTTGAATACCTTCAGCACCCACTGAATATATATATAAATATATATGTATAAAACTGTTTGCAGGCTCATGTGATTCTACTTTTTCTTTGTAATAACATACCATGTATAACATGTGTTACGTTTTAAAATCTGTAGTGCTAATTCTCTATTCACCAATTGTTTCACATTTGCTCCTTATCTTAGCATTATATATCATTCAATAAATTGCTAAATATTTATATAAAAAGCAATATAGCTCCAGTTTGTTTCTCCTTCTGTATTGAGTTCCTGGACCCTGATATCAGAAGCAGCAGATGTCTTTACGTGATCACAGTTTTTTCAGACACGGTGGCTGCATGATCGCCATTTCATAGCTATACATCATAGGTACGGAACCCCGTCCCAACAATATGTCAAAGGGGGTGAAGCAGTTGGGTATAAGTCAAGATTTTCTGATCCTGAATTTTTCTTTTAAACTAGTAAATCCTGGGATCTGTTGAGGCCAAGTAAAGAAAGTAGGGCTTGTATGTTGGCTGCGCTGTTTGCAATTAATCGTCGAAACACAGAGTGTATCCTACAAATAAAACCTTTACTAATGATGCAAACATCCTTCATAAGGCTCTTATTTGTGATCTATGCCCTAGAACTGGAAGATTCATCATCAGCAGCACAGCAACATATAAGTCCTACTTCCCCGTCTTGGCTTCAGCAAACACCAGAATTCGTAGCAGGCTCCAAACTACTTCTACCGGTCAAGCCACAGCTGGATCTAGTCTATCCGCCAACAGATGTGTTCTGAAAACAACATCACAAGCTGACGGAAAACCACCTTTGAGGTTTTCCATCCCTTCTCTTCATATTGTGTTGCCATAATATCTAGTTTCCCTTTTACGAAAGCATTTTTTTTTACGTATGATCATTTGATACTGGTTTCGGGCTGTTTCTCATTTTTGGACACTGTATTTTTCTAAACGACTCTACTCTTCCCACCTCCATTTTTGTCGATAGTACAGAATTATTGTCTTTATTAGATTCTACAGTAGGTAATATTTCTATGTATTTACAGTCTGACCCCTGAGTTTCTCTATCTCTATACAACTCTTGGCCTTTCATCACCCCCTAGTCATGTTGATACGTTAGGCCTCCTCCTTATCGAGCTGACTGCAAATGTTTTTGCCAAGTCTTAATAAATTTGACCAGCTCGGCCACAAAAGCTCTTTGGTTTCAACTAATGTATTAAACACCTTTATGGATAAATTAGTCCCATTTTTTTTAAAGTCCAATTTTGTAATTAACTTCGTCCAATATGCTTTCCAATAGCAAAAATAACATTAAAAAGTTAACTAAAATGATCTTTTGTCTAGGAATTTATGAACTTAGTCACATAAATGCTCTATTTGCGTGTCCGTTGCATAATAGCATGAATTATAAGTGAGAAATATGTGTATATATATCTGCTGGTTGCTTTTTTTTTTTAATCATTTCCTTTCGCAGTATGGAATTGAAAGTTAACGAGTATTTGGGATATTTTTAACTTTTCCGTATTTGATAATTGTGCAACACTGCAAAACTTCTTAATTCAAAATTCCACATTTTAATTTGCTTTCACACTAGGAAAAGTATTTTAATGAGTATTTCAAACCTTTCTCAAAAATGTATGCAAAATGAATCTGAAATTTTATTTCAGCTGCAGCTGGATGAAATTTTAAATGTGTCATAAAACCATCAACAAGGAGATTTATATATTGAAAACGCTGACAAATTACTGTTTATGGGGCAAAACAATGATTAGCAATACACCAGTAAAATATAATTGGCATTTGCAGTAGATAAATGACTAATTTTCAGAAACATATATGTCATGGGCCATTAAGTTTATACATAACCATGAAGTTCCTGGTAGGCAAGTATTTTCTCATAGCGATGGGACTGAATACCAAATCAACATTTCCCTGTATTTCATATCCACATATTATGTGATTTGTGATCTGAGCAAAGGAATGTCTACGCCTTATGTATGTGCAAAGGAAAACAGTCTGATTTGTTTAATTCTTTCCATCTTCTATTAAAGAAACCATTGGACATGTAAATCTAACCTATCAGTTGAGCATGCAAGTCATAGGCTACAGCAAGTAAACTGAAGGCTCATTGTAACACAAGCCACTGTTTAACATATGTGCTCAGGGGCAAATGCCAAATAGTTAAGGCTGTATTCTACGTATCAGTGTATGACATGAGATTACCTGTGATATGGCAGAATGCTCATTAAAGAAGTTGTACCAAGCTTAGAAGTTCGATGAGGGTCCATTTTTGGAACGGGGCTCTGATGAGCTGAATTGAGCATGTGCATATCCATGCTATACATTCTTTGTCGGACTGATAGACATAGATGAATACAGCACTTGGCTGTCTCTAGCAGTTCTTTAGAGAATTACATACACCGGTATCTCTCACAGTCACCTAGAGAAAGCATAAAGCAGAGGTTAGGAAGGAGAGAAGTTGTGCCGATCACCAATCTACACCCTGGATTCCAGGTACCCGCATAGTGGGTCAGGTGTGAGACATTTGGCACTGTGTGGATGATGTAGAGATGTCATAAATTTACACGCAATTAGAAGAGGTGTCATTTAAAGTGAGCGGGGAGGCACTGATTGGAATCTGTAGACACCCATTGGACTGGACCGCACAATTTACATGCAGTGCGGGACAAGTATAAAACTCTTTTTCTGAGGGGGCACATCTCAGAATACAAAGTGTTTGCAGTAACCCCATTCATATTATCTTAAAGAAATGGACAGGGTTTATAAGTAAAAAAAAAATGGTTACAGGCTCTCTTTAATCATTCCTGTACCTCCAATGATCTGTAGAACAGCACAGAGAATAAAATTCAGGTTGGGCCTGTGCCCTACCCCTCAATTCATTATATGGGGGCAGCCAAAAATAGCCAAGTACACAACTAAATTTCCAACAGTCCACTGGATAATACACAGAGTACTGGTATACAAAATGCTCAGCCTCTGCTCCATTCAGACAAGGTTCTGCATAAACCTATTCTTGGGATTGTTGTATCCAAACCATTAAACTACTAGTGATGAGTAACTTATCCCTATCAATATGTACATGTGACAGCTTTCAAGTTTGTTGCTTACCTTTAAGGATTTTCTAACTTCAATCTTCACTAAAGATGACAGGAATCAGGCAAAATTTGATATCAACTGTTGGAGCAGATTTGCACAAAGGGTATTCTATGATAATTTAATGTACCTGATTATGCTCATGGGGTCTAGACAGACTCCAAAATATAATAAAGCTTAACATGTAAAAAATAAAAACAATCTTTATACTCACCTCACTGCTCACCTCTCTGGCCCTTTGCTCTGTAACCTCACCCATGGGATATTATCCCATGTACATATTACTGACAAAAGCCCTGAAATCCCAAAGGGTGGGTTCTGTGCAAGCACATAAAATGTCACGATTTCTTGAAATCACAAAGTGCATGTGACCTTGCATGCACATTTGCAAAACTATCTCGGGTCTTATCAGAGCTAGAAGTCCCAACCCAATGTGTGAAGCTTTCAAGATGAGTGTAAAACAAAATAACATGTTATAAGGACCAGATGGGTGATGGTGAAAATCATGGGGACAGAGAGGTGAATGATTAAGTGATTATAGGGACTTTTATTTTTAAGTTTCTGATGGCATTGTATGCTTAAAAAAGGCTTTCCATTATTTAAATAATTAAATAAACAGCTTGGAATCCACTTCTATATTTGATAACCTGCCAAGGTAAATCAGACAGCTGGAGGCTGGTATTATCAAGTTGTGAAAGATCGTAGTTATTTGTCCCTTACAAGCAAAAATATACCAGTCCACAACTACCGCAGAATTGGTGCATCACATTAGATGCATCAATTTTGCCACATTACCCGACTTCTTCCCGAATGTCATGGTGCTTTGGTAATCAGGGTTATAGGTTAATGGGTTGATGTCAGCTGTGAATTGTCAGCTGATATGAAGCCCTAGTGTTAAGGTGCATCTATCAGACACGACCATTACTAACATGGTAAGTATAGAGTTAAAAAAGACACACAGAAACAGGGAGCAAAAAGATTATTTAAATAAGGACTCCCTACACACCTTCATTCACCAATTTATTATTTCAAAATAAATCTTGGAAGTCTGATGTAATCAAAAAGTAATGTTCAATGATGCTCATTGGATCCTATGGAGCTATGCTCTGAGAAAGTTCTCAAAATGAGGCTTCAGAGGACACTTCTGGTCAACGTATATTATGCTGACTGCAGTGACCCTTGGGGCTTTGTTTCGAGAACTTTCTCAGGACGAAGATTCATAGGAATAGATGAGGATTCCAGAAAAAATGAGCTCTTTCCTATTTTTGATGACTATCAAAAATAAAGCACACAGCTGAGGGTTATAGTCCACAGTTGTCTGTTTTACCTGGGCTGAATATCAAAAATGGCAAGGAGTCCCAATCATTTTTTTATCTATTCCATATCCACATGTTTGCAGGGCAATTGGCCCTATTTTGCTTATTTTTCTTTTTTAGCAGCCTACCCCTACTATGATGATTTTACAGCCATTTTAAGCACAGAAATTTGGGTCACATTTACCTGAATGGGGTTTGAGGTCCGAGCATCAAGTTCGGGTCAAGTTCCCAATCTAAGGGCTGACCAAACACAGAAATCTGTCTCCTCATCAGTAGTAACAGTTGTGTTTAACATTTCTGGATCATAGAGATTTTTGCATTGTTCAAAAATAAAAAAAAAATGGGTTGCATATGTCACAATTCAGGAAACATTATTGGTCTAGGGTCAGACCTGCATCTGACCCTAGCCTGGCAGATGCGCTCCAAACTTAGAAATCTGCAGGCTCAGCACATAGCGTTACCGGCATTTAACACTTTGCTCCCACCTGTTTATAGTATCCCTATGGTTACTGGATTGATGACCCAGCCGCTGGCTCCACTCAGCACTCCCAGATATGCGCTTTTGATGAGCACAAGGAAACATGGTTTGCAGCGTTTTCCTGTGCGCTTTACAAAAGCGCATATCCAAGAGTGCTGAGTGGAGCCGGCGGCTGCGTCATCAATCCAGTAACCATAGGGATACTATAAACAGGCGGCGCATAGCATTACATGCCGGTAAGGCTGTGCGCTGAGCCTGCAGATTTCTAAGTTTGCAGCGCATCCGCCAGGCTAGGGCCAGACTCGCGCCACACATCCGCCAAACAGATGCGTTTTTTTTTCATGTGCACATGTGTAAAAACGCATAGGTTAACGCACCCATAGACTCCAATGCAAAAAATGCATTGCTAAAGTGCAATGTGTTTGGCGCTATGCGTTTTTGTAGCGCACATAAAAATGTGGGCTGCAGCGTTTTTGGGCCTGTTATGGAAAATGGATGCATTTTTTAATATGGGTGTCTATGGCAAACAAATCTGTTAACACATGGTGCATGTATGTACCATGTGTTAATGGATGCATTAATGTATGGTACATACATGTACCATGCATTAACACCTCAGTTAATTTAGGCAACATAAATGCCCACATGTCATATAAACGCAAGGACAAAAAAATGCATCCTTTAACGCATCCTTCAAGCGGATGCCACAACCCAAGTGTGACCCTAGCCTTATTCATAGACTGACACTACCACTCCCAATTTTTTATGTGCTTCAGCACTGCAGTATTACACAATCAGATTAGGCCTTTTTCATTCACTTTATGTGACGAACTATGAGCTCTGAACTCCGATCACTGCACTGTAAATGCCTAAATTGGTGTAGTTTGGTCAATATTCATCTTTTAAGTCTCCATGATGCCCCCCGATTGACTATTCCAGACCCTGTGATGTGATAGATGCAGGACGTGCTAGATCATCTGGCCACTCCTGACATCAATGGCCTGTTGTCTGAGCCTTGTGTGAAATGGTGTCGGTCTTTTTTTGTCAATTCTTCTCACTCAAAGTACAATTATGATTGAATTAACAGCGTTCTTTACAATTTAAGTCAAATCACCACACTTTGATATTTTTATATCTATTTGCCACTTCATAGCCAGAAAACTTTAAGATAGTTATCTGGGCATATTTACTTATTCACTTTCGTCATCAATGTCCATGTTGATACAAATAAATTAGAGCACCTTTCTAAATTAATTTTAATCATTTTGTCCTCCATGGTAACATGTAAACAATATACATTGCATTTCTTTCTCAACTTTAACTTTCCTATTAGTGATAAGTAGGCACTACCATGCTTGAGTGCTCGGTATTTGTAATGAGCAATTGGATGCTCAGATGGGCGCAACTCGAGTACTCAATTGTCAAGGCGGAACTTGAGCAATTTTTTCTGGGAAATCTTCTGGACTCGACTGAACCCATATGAACATCCAACTACTCATTACGAGTGTGGAGCACCCTAAATGGTAGTGCTGCTCACTCATCACTAGTTTTAATACAAGCACAACTCATACTGCGACCATGTGGAGAGAATAGAAAGGTAATACACAAACACATAGCCATTTCTACCATTGAAATAATTTTTTTTCCTAAAAATATAGTTTATTAATAGAAACTGCAACTGTAGTGAAATTTATAAACTTGCTTATGAGGATGTCATAGAATTATCTGAGTCACATAAGCAATTACACTTTGGTAAAGATTACAATTTTTATCCAAGTGTAAAGTTTAGTTATGTCACGGTATAATATTGGTAACAAAAATCTGTTTTAGGCTGGCATTCACACCTCGGCGCAGTCCTGTCCAGGGCTGTTAGGCATGAACCTGACAGACCCAGACGATCAGCACACAGAACCGGAGTGCCAAATGTGCCCTCCGGTCCTGTGGCAGCCGAATGGCTGTAATTGCAGCCGCAGCTGCTGATTTTTAAAGATCCATGCTAGCCGGGTCCTGAAAAAACAGCGGCGTGCAGCCGCCGGTATCCAGTTCCCGGATTCGCCCATAGGCTCCCTTGTTAGGGAGAACCGGATTGTCATGGATCCGGGACAATCCGGCACAATCCGGGCGAATCTGGGATCCGGCTTTTTGGGGTGAATATTCTCCCCGGACAAAAAAATGTTGCAAGCAATATCCGAATTCTCCCTGATTCTTCCGGAGAGATGGAAACCGGCTCCATCTGCCCCATAGGCTACTATGGGGCCAAAAACCGTGGTCTGGTTTACACCGGACAGCCACACTGGACCTTACCGTGGTGTGAAGCCAGCCTTACACTTCTATAAGAAAAAAATGCAAAATACAGTATGTATATTATTCAGAGGATAATGCAATAAAACTATAATTATGACTTATGACTTCATGTGTCTTCTATGACTCTCACAATTTGACATGTGGAAACAGCTGATATTTTTCTCACTAGAAGAAAATATAATTCACGGTTGCAAATGTAAACTCAATATCTGAAGATCTAGAAACAAATAAAAGGAACCTATGAAGTACAGTATATGCTGCTTACGCCTAGGTTCTCATCTTTCTCTTTCCATACATACAGTATTTGTTATTATATACATTTAAAACTCATTTCAGAATCGTACCATACAATTTTTATGTAAAATATATTGACATTCCTAGAATGCCTAGGTTATTTAGAAAATTGCAAATGCTCATATCAATTAGACAGAATACATTGATAATAGGATCATTGCTATTCGCATCACACGTAAAATCCCTACTTGACCACAAAGATCAAAGACCATTTTAATAGTGGTGGGGTCTCATATACTCAAGAAATCTTAATACTTTCTATCCCTAATTGATGCCCTTTTGAGGAAATGTCAACCTGACTTCAGGGATTTAGACTTTGGAATGACAATGAGGGATGTAATCTACATTAGACTTTTTTGAAGTTATACTCATTTAAATGTAAATAAAATATTTTCTTTTTTATGAAGCTTATCATCCATGAATTTCTCACAGAATCACAAATACAGTTGTGACCAAAAGTATTGACACCCCTGCAATTCTGTCCGATAATACTCGTTTCTTCCTGAAAATGATTGCAATCACAAATTCTTTGGTATTATTATCTTCATTTAATTTTTCTTCAATGAAAAAACACAAAAGAGAATGAAGCAAAAAGCAAAACATTGATCATTTCACACAAAACTCCAAAAATGAGCCGACAAAAGTATTGGCACCCTCAGCCTAATACTTGGTTGCACAACCTTTAGCCAAAATAACTGTGATCAACCGCTTCCGTAACCATCAATGAGTTTCTTACAATGCTCTGCTGGAATTTTAGACCATTCTTCTTTGGCAAACTGGTCCAGGTCCTGATATTTGAAGGGTGCCTTCTCCAAACTGACATTTTTAGATCTCTCCACAGGGTTCTATGGATTCAGGTCTGGACTCATTGCTGGTCACCTTAGAAGTCTCCAGTGCTTTCTCTCAAACCATTTTCTAGTGCTTTTTGAAATGTGTTTTGGGTCATTGTCTGCTGGAAGACCCATGACCTCTGAGGGAGACCAGCTTTCTCACACTGGGCCCTACATTATGCTGCAAAATTTGTTGGTAGTCTTCAGGCTTCATAATGCCATGCACACGGTCAAGCAGTCCAGTGCCAGAGGCAGCAAAGCAACCACAAAACATCAGGGAACCTCCATCACGTTTGACTGTAGGGACCGTGTTCTTTTCTTTGAATGCCTCTTTTTTTCTCCTGTAAACTCTATGTTGATGCCTTTGCCCAAAAATCTCTACTTTTGTCTCATCTGATCAGAGAACATTCTTCCAAAACGTTGTAGGCTTTCTCAGGTAAGTTTTGACAAACTACAGCCTGGCTTTTTTATGTCTCGGGGTAAGAAGTGGGGTCTTCCTGGGTATCCTACCATACAGTACCTTTTCATTCAGATGCCGACGGATAGTACGGGTTGACACTGTTGCACCCTTGGACTGCAGGGCAGCTTGAACTTGTTTGGATGTTAGTCGAGGTTCTTTATCCACCATCTGCACAATCTTGCGTTGAAATCTCTCGTTAGCCACAGTGCCATGAGTTTTAAACTTCTTGATGACACTGCGCATGGTAGACACAGGAACATTCAGAACATTCAGGTCTTTGGAGATGGACTTGTAGCCTTGAGATTGCTCATGCTTCCTCACAATTTGTTTTCTCAAGTCCTCAGACAGTTCTTTAGTCTTCTTTCTTTTCTCCATGCTCAATGTGGTACACACAAGGACACAGGCAGAGGTTGAGTCAACTTTAATCCATGTCAA